>CALYOO010000518.1:0-24896 GCA_945261195.1 Cryptosula pallasiana
ATAGGTTTGTGTCACGTATTTCATAAAAATGACCAGGAAGCTAGGTATTTTATTTTATATTTTTTATTTGCAGATAGTGAAACATCCCATGAGGGAGGTGAACATTTTATTTTTATTTTTTTTACACTTTTGAAAGAGCATGAGGGAGGTAAATATAATATTTTATTGGTTGAACAAATTAAAACATCAACAAAACACGGAATATTAGAGTTAACTATCGCTCAAGGTACATGCGTACCATATTGTAACTGAAAGTTTATGCTCGTAATCAGCTATGCTTCCGCTTTTGAGGCTGGATATCTGATTGACACCCTGCATGGACAGGGTGCTCTGTCCCACTGGAAGCATCAACATTCTCTCCACCACCACAGATGTGGCAAACCGTGGGAAATTCCTTACAGGAATAGTACGCGGTTTCAACCCTCGTCTGGCAATCTGTGGGCTTAACATAAATCTAAAATAAAAGAATGGCCTGACGGAATTTTTGTAAAAAAGTTGATAACATAACATGTAGAATGTTAATTGAACAAGTGATTAATATTTTTGGGAATTTCTCCACCATCCAGGTGGTTAAGGAATGTGATGATACAACAATGTTGCAAAACCCTACCAGAAAAACAAGATCAATATTCAATCTGTATCAACATATCGAGGTGGACCTATTTGAAGTTAAAATATAAAATAATGATCGAGACATTACTAAAATATATGTACTATTGTGAGCCGTTGGTTTCCCTCTCAAAAGATCTAACGCATTGTGACCATAGTTTCTGCTTACCTTGTTCAGCACTGAACTCACTTCAGTGACGTAATCTTGGATGATTGATCCACATGTGAAGTCCAATCCTTCTAGAACACGATCAAGAAGGGTGAACTCCCGGGCATTTAGGTTTCTTCTCGCATACAGAACCTGAAACAGAAGCTCATATTGTTCGCTGCTAGCGAGGACAAAGCACAAATATTTTGTACTTTGCTGTTGCACAATTAATAGTTCTGTTTGAAGATTTTTAACACAATGATTGTCATAAAAAGTATGCTGAACTTTGGACAAAAGGTAAAACATGTCACAAATACCTACATAGCTACCAAATCAAAAATTGTTCATATTTAAATACATATGTTACATCATACTCAGGACTCAGTGAGCAAAGATTAACCTACTCTTGGCTTGCCGCACTCCCCACACTTCAAACATCTCTTCACACATTTTGCTGTCTGTGCCGTAGTGGTGCAGATGGGATTGGGATCTTCCAACTCCTGTTGCGGCTCACCAGTTTCATTCACCCTTGTGCGTGCTTTGGGTTGCTTGGGCTTCGCTTGGAGACTTGGCCTGTGTTTTTCCGACGTTTCCTGTCCATAGATTTCCTAAATTTCACAAATATTGTAACGCCACAACAAAGTGAAGATATGACAATGGTTACGATCAATAATAATTATCACAACAATGGAAATCAAACATGAAGAAAAAAATGTAAAGCTGCAACTACCACGAGGTAGTTTACCACACTGTGCCTACCTGGAAGGACTTGTAGTGTTCACCAGTGTCATCAGGTTCTGGATCTGGCAGGTGGTAAACTGCAGCTTCAACACGACGCTCGAAGCACACTGGGCAGCGTTGATCGCCACACTTTTTGATGGAGAAGAAATAGTGTCGACTCTTAACGTGATTCTTGTAGAACTCAGTAAGTTTGGTACGGTGTTTCATATCCATCATGGTGTCACCCTGAGTTATTGAGCTGTCGATAAAATTTCTCAGATGCTCATACACAGCAGACATTCCATCCTCAGAGCATGTCATGTCATCGACCTGCATTTACACATTTACAGGTGATATTATATCATGAATAGACTAATTATAATAAATACACTTCCAACACAGTGAGCCATAGTCTGGACTCAGACAACAAACTTGGAGTTGTGTGCACTCCCACCCCCTGCACACGTGTACACAACTCCAAGCTTTTGGGTTGAGCCCAGACTATGTGAGCCATTAACAATACAATGCTTTGTACTTGCCTCTAAACACTGCTCCTTCCATTGTAGACGTCTCAGCACTTTAATTAGCAAGTCACGAGCAGGTTTGATGCTTGCCAAATAGCCATCCTTAAACTCTGCTCCATGTTGTTCAGCCATTGCTCTCATCTCTTTCATGCTGTTACACCTGATCAATATAAATGGTTGTTAACATTAGAACAGTCCTTTGACCATATCCAAGATTGGCAAATGTTTAAGAGCTGACAGCTTAGTTCTGGGACACACGCATGGCTGATAAACAAATGAAGAGATGTTTGTACTAACTTGACAATTTTTCTCTCCCAATCTGCAGATTCTTCTGGGACACACGCATGGCTGATAAACAAATGAAGAGATGTTTGTACTAACTTGACAATTTTTCTCTCCCAATCTGCAGATTCTTCTCTCATTATTCCAACACTTTGGAGGCCAAGATTAAGCAGTGACATAATCCTTTCGGCTGGGTTCTTGAAACTCCATCCTGGCGGTGTCCTTGCCAATACTAACATGTCACAGTCTAGCTTATGCCACAGATAGATCAGGCTATACTGCACACTTAGATAAGTGCATCTAAGAATAGCAATTCATCTCATTAGATGATGGCAACAACTGCAACGCATTTGTTATAAAACATTGGTCAAAGAGTGAAATTTATAACCGTACCTATGGTCTGGCCCTCCATCACTATACAGCAGCGTGATGGGTTTGCCTAGTGATGGCATATTTTTTTCCAACTCCAGACAGTGTCGTACTGGCGATGAAGGCTGAAATACAGAGCACTTGATGCCAATGTGAACATCGCCACCATACCAGGAACCATCGATCTCGTCGGGAATATCCACTTTCAAAGTCACTGAGGGTGTAAAGGATCCCCTTGAAAAGTCATGGTCAGCCACCTGAAACGTAGTTCCTTCAGCAACCAGGACCTGTGACATGAATGAAGCAAATTGCTGATAATCTTTCGATGACAAAATAAACTATTTAGCACTCATTTATTGAAATATCATAGCAAATGTGACTGCATACGGTGGCATCAATGCTAGAAAGTCAATGTTGGAATTATTGCTTGGAATTATTAAAATTAACACACCTTCTTCCCCCGATCGACAGCTGCTATTGGAAGACCAAGCTCGCCAATATCAATCTTACATTTGTCATCTAAGCAATACATGTCAACTTGTTGACGATGTTCTACTGCCAACTCCTTCAAATATCTGCAATCAACAGAAAGCTGAATTATACCGTACAGGTGACAATAACACTTTTTGCCGAATTTCCCATTCTGGATGTAAAGGAGTACTTTGCTAATTGTCCTAGAGAAATTTTCTAGTCTCACCATAATTTTAGTGGCATTTACATGTAAGTGTCTATTTTCCACATAATTACCAGCTTTTAGAGGGAGATTACCTGAATATTGCACTTCCATAATGAGCATCCTGGTGGGTGTTTCTGAGTTGACGAGACTGCACCATGCGCTTGACTTTGAGACGTCCTGTGAAGCCAGATTTGTATCGAGGATGTTTGGGAGCAAACTGTGTTAAGAACCACGAAAGTGAAGGAAGGGCAGTTTCAGGATCGCACTGTTCTTTTACACTTCTACGAAATAGGTATGCGAGTTGAAGCTGTTACGAAATGATAAAACCTGATGCACATAAATCAATTAGCTGGTTTGTGTACATCCCTATGGTAGAAAATAAAATCAGAGTTTCTCCTTCACAGTGAACATGATATCACAGTTACATTACCGTGTCATTTATTTTTTAATAGATTCATCTCATTTGAGTCACAAGTTTTGCGGTTGCTCTAATAATTGAATTTGTCACATACCTATACAACTGAGCACCAGACATTGCCGCTGCCATGTGCGCAACAGCTTCATGTCGTCGATCATCCACCGCTGTACCAATGGTGTTTTCAATTGTAGCAGCAGCTAAATTGAAGAAATCCTCATAATATACAGGGTTTTTCTTTACACTCCGTAGATCTGACACTATTTCCGGGTCCCCCGTTTTTATATAGTCCATGAGACGATAATCTACAGTCTGAATGGCTGCAGTTTGGGGTGCAGATGCATCATCTGTAGCAAGCTGATAAAGATACCTGGAATACATGGGCTTCATATTTAGCATCGACGCTTTTTCCATAAATATCTTCTTCACGAGCACGCTGTGGTACTCTGGTACCTGATAATTTATGTTTTGTACAAGCTCCGTCTGCTTCTGTGCTGCATTCTCTGCATCGACATCCTCTCGCCAAATGAAATGCATGTTCTCATGATTGCCTCGGTGTGTACAGTTATACAAAACAACTGCTTCGCTGAGACCAACAGATTTCAGCTTCCGCAGCAGCTGATGTCGTTCTCTTCTCTCCCTGGGAAGTGCGGAGTTGATCATTTTGTAGATATAAGGTTCCACATTGTCAATAACCTTGAGTATTGGCTGCAGATCATCAGGTGTATTTTGCTGAACTGGTAGACGGATTATTTCAAAGTCTGGTGATGGTCTTTCTATTTCACACAACTCTCGCTTTCGATCTGCAGCTTTCTGTAGCTGTAGGATGATAGCCTGCACTTGGAGCGCCAAACTTTGAACTGCTGACTTCATACTAGCATAGGAATCTTGAGCCATCCAGTGCTAAAAAGACAGTTGTTTATTATTAGAGCATACATTGCACCAAATTGATGCAATGGCATATCATAATTCACATCTATGCAAAGACGTACAGCATACAAAGGCTGTATTTTGTGAAAATGCTGGCATTTGACTGTTCATGTGTGGTAGGAAATTATGAAGAGCAAATATGAGATTTTCATGTTTTATTACAGACCAGCAGAGTTGCAATCATGGTACATAATAGCCAGGCCGTAACAGCTTGCTCAATGAAACAACAGTTCAGAGGTCATGATATAATATCAGTCTGTAAAATATCCTGTAACTTTTACAATCTCCAAGTCTCCAATTATGTATTTGTTCTACTTACATAGTCAATGCATGAAAGAAGTAGCCCATGCTTCTCTTGCAGCCAATCACGAGAAAGGTCCTGCACAGCATGCTTGTAATCTTCAGGGCGATTCAACCCAACAACATCAGAGAAGTAATCTGGAAGCTTCAATCTCCCTTTACGGTGATGAGGGTCAAGCTGAAAGCATAAAAATTGACATAATCCATAAACATTTCATTTCAGCCAGAAATTTGAATGCACAGAAAAAACAATATATATGCAATCCCATCTACACATGGCTAGCATCAACTATATTGATATCCTCTTCAACCGTGTGAGGAAAGCTGACTTCAAGGTTCCAGGTTAAATTGCAGTGACAAATTGAAAGGTGTAAAGGCAGAGCAAACCGAATTTACCCAACATTGTTGGATGTGGTCACCAGCAAAAGCCTGAAGCTCAGCCTCGCCCTTTGTAGCATTAATCACAGAGAAATGTGTTAGATTAAAACCATAATATGCCAAACACGCAGCTTACCATGTTTGAAGAAATGCTGACACCTGCATAGTAGATACCACATTATCATTCCATGATACATGAAACATTTAATAGCAAGGGAATTGTAATGGATCTATCCAATTGGGTGCTCAGCGTTATGCACACATTTTATTGAAGCATCAGCCAACTGCAGAACAATAACCTAAGAGTGCAGAATTTTCCCATTGATAATGTGAGCGAAGCAATCGATGATATGAAAAGTATAATAATTAATAATATAGATGAAGACGCAATTATTGCTATAAAAACATTGAAATTCAAAGACAACCTACAGCTGGTGATTTATATACTCACAAAATTTACATGATAAATAAACAGTGTGTTTGAGCTGTAAGAAAATAGTTTCAATGTATTGCTTTACACCACAGTGATACATACCTTCCAGATTATATCTGTTAGCAGGTCCAAAAATTTGGCACCGCTTGCTAGTGAATTTTCCGACCAGCCAGGAATCATTGTGACCAGTTGATTGAACAATTCAGACTTTTTGTTTGGAGCAGTTCGTAGTGTAGGTTTCTGTAAATGGCTCCTTGCACTCATCATTCGCTAATAACGGAGAACAGTTCCATTTACTAGGTAAGTATTCCCAACAGTATGTGTGTACCTTGTGAAGTTATTTTTAAACTTGGAAGAATTAATAAATCAAAACAAATCCTAGAAATATTAAGATGTCTAAACATTCTACACAGAAAACATTGATGTAAGAAGCTTGTTGAATGAGGCTGTGTATTTACGCTGTTCATTCAGTGACAATAAGGTACGGATTCACATTTTTTGTGTATATAACTATTATGCAACAATTACAAATGTATTTACCTGAAATATGTTCACAGAGGGTTTGCTGACTTCGACATTTTGGTGGAGGTGGATGTGCATATATGTACCAAATCCGCTGGTGTTGCATACATTTTGATGTCTTAAAATATTTTATCGCCTTTGGACTATAAAATGCCTCATTCTTTTTTGGCAAGTACGTCGCGCAATTCGGCTTTTCTCTTACTACTACATCTCTTGATACCGCGTTTTTTAGCACAGACCCTCAAATCTTTGAGACTCATTTCATACAACCACTTTTGATCAGCTGGCGCATCCATCCACAGTTGCTCAGATTTGCAAATTTTGCGAGTTGGTCCATTGTAGTATTTACCGTAGTTAATATATTCTGTATTGGATTCTATCCATTCATTGTAGACTGGAGGGCTTACACGATCAAACAATTCTAATATATGCTTGGGTATTTCTTTAGCCATTTACTTACACTCTTTGATTTTACAATGTCCGTGTGCCAGACTGTCTATAGAGTTTAGGTAATACCTTTTGTCATCAAAGGCTGATAGGGTCTTCTTGCTAAAAGTGTAAGTCTGAATCAAGTGTTTTCTCGATTGGAGCGTTGTCATCCACGCCTTTGCAGCTTGATTTCCTGTATCCAGACATTGCTTGTACGTTTCAAAAGTTAATTTTTTGGTAACACACTTTTTAACTCCCTTGCACTTTTTCATCCCAAACCCCTCACCTTCTACACAGTATGATTTGGCTCGCAGAGCTACAAATTCTGATATCGGCTGACCACCACCTTCGTCCTTGGGCAAACCAATCACCTTTTTATTCTTATCGCTGTAGCACGGGTGGTCCTCGGGGTAATCACTGGTGTCATACTTGTCTAATGGCATCTCCTTGTAAAAATCTTCTGTCTCGATGAGCAGAACAAAACTGTCCGTGTACATCAACCGGGCCCCGGGATACCGTTTTCGGATGTCATCATAAAAATACTCGTACATGAGCTTCTTGGGGAGATCCAAAATGGCCTGGCCAACTTATATGGGCTTGTTCAGTTGCACTGTAACCTTATTCATGAGTACTGCCGTCAGATGCTCATTAAACTCTTTGGTAGATTTAAATCGATACCGGTTTTGAAGCTTCTGCTTTCGACTCTCATCTACGGTTAGTTCTACATCGATCCGGTTGCGAACGTTTTCCATCGATTTACCAAACACCGAATTGTTCAGTAGCTTGAAAAAGTCCTTTTCAAAGTCTGTCCTGGCCAATTTCCTCAGCTCGGTGTTCAGTCGAATATACGGCTCCATCCAGGCTTCCTCTTTAAACTTTAGGACTCGATGTACCTTGGTCACACGCAGTCCCTTCTTTAGGTAATACTTCAAGATCTCATGATGGACAACATATTTTTGTTTGTTTCTAAGATTGGGCACTAGCTTAGGAACTTTGGCATAACACGGTCCACCCTTTTTAGTTCTCCTACTGAACGCATGTACTCCGACCATTGATTAGGTTTAATAGACTCTGGTGCTAATGGGTAGTCATTGTGTTCATCGTGCAGCTCTTCCGGATACTCCAAGTCCACCTCTGCTATGTACCCTTCAACGTCATCAATCTCAATGTCGCCCAATGTCATATCATCTTTGCACTCTATCCATTTGAACCCTCCGGTCGGCAATTTTTGTGACATTGCCCATCCGTACAAGTTGTTCATATCCAAGTACATGATGTAGGTTGAGTTCTTTTCCGGATCGTATCCCTTGATGTACGGATTGTTAGCCTTGGCATAGCGCAGACCCCCGCAAGTAGACACACCACCCCTAATGCCACTCTCTACAAAATCATACATATCCAAGTCAGTGATGAGCTCCAATTTCTGCCCTGTCATCTTGAGCAATGCATCCCATGACAGCGATGGCAAGGAGATGTAGTGACACGGATTGAGGCCATACTCATTCATTGCTGTTGTTCTGTACCTCTCAAAAACATCGGTCAAAAGCAATACATCCGTCTTGAGGTATAGGTCGTGGTAGTCTCCCAAGGTCTTACAATCCAGTCTTTTCCATACGTTGTGAGCGTGTTTGTAGTCAGCATCGCTTATACCCGCTTAATTGTCGAGTGATGAAGCAAAGTCTCTTTGCTTCGGTAGCCTCCTTTCTTGGAATCTATCATGTGAATCCATGTGCTCGTACGGATACACTCCTTTTCGAGCTAGTAGGTTGGCGTGTTTGGGAAATTCGTGTTTCAAGTGAGGATAATCATCCAGACCCTCCACTAACTTGGCTAGAGAGCTGTTGAGATGCTGCATGCTGTCCATAAACTCAAAGCGACCCATCCGCATAGACATGTACTTTTCATCCGTGTTGGCAATAACATCTATTCCCCCTTCATACTGACCGGTTTTCTCATCTACAAATCCTTCATAGGCTTTTCACAATGAGGTGAGAATCATACCCTCGGAGGTTGTGAAAAATCACCTTGATATTTTCTGTTTGCCTATGCTTGAGATTACAAATGTTATGCGCTGGTCCTCTATAATATCCTGACAAATGGTCGTGGTCTTTTACTAACCAGTCTTTGGGTGTAGGCTCACGACCACACATGTAACACTTAGTTGCAGCTTTAAACTCTCGCTCTTGCTCCACAGTGATGATCATTTTGGCTATTGGGATGCTGTCGACCAACTCTTCTACCTCATCTAGTTCCTCAAAAAAGCGCTCCATGCAATCTTCACCTCTATAAGTCTCAAAATGTAGTGACTCACCCAAACCATTTACAAGGTGTACACCGTACCCGCACGCTATGTGTACCTTGGTCTCTTTGTCTATGATTGATTCAAAGTCGGCATAGACCGTGTATGGTGCTTTTTCCATATTTTTGATATTCTTAAATTCCATCACACTTCCCAGCTCTGGCATCTTTGGCACGCATGTACCATCATGGACCGTCAAACACTTTTCAATGTGATCTCGAAAAGTTCGCTCGCATGTAGCGTGGTGAAGGCATCGGAGACACGTAAACTTACCACCAGTATTGTGATCAGTCTGAGTATACATCAGGGCCGACATGCTCTTTATCCACATGTAATGGTTTTTGTATAAAAGCAGGTTCACTTCCGGTAGATCTTCCTTGTACAATCGATTGTCCGTGTGAATAATCTCTAGTCGACTTTTTTCGCCCTTCCATTCAAATACATTTACCAGCAGGTTGTTCTTGTCAGCAAACCTTTGGATCTGATTTATTTTTACTGGGTACTCTAGCATCTTAGTGTGCAGCTTGTTTTCAAAATTTTTGTAGTTGGCTAGTCGATCTACATGGTCCGATGCTGGAAATAAACATTACAGTACAGACCACAAAAAGCATTTGTTGTCTTCCAATACATCTGGATCTGCCTTTTGTATTTCCTCAGCTAGTTCAGATTTTTTCGTCTTGCTGGTAAATTTTATATCCAATGACTTGGCAATCTCTTTCATTTCAGTCATGGTCTTAGCGCCGCTGTTGTCGACATTGATGACAGCTTTTTTACTAGCTAGGGCTTTGGGTGTTGGCACACAGGTACCACCTCTCAATGGCTCCCATCGGTATATCTCCAGATAAAACCTTGGCACAAGCATCAAATTCCATGAAGATCTTTCTTGAGTAAACTCATCAATCTTGACTATTATATGCGATAACTGTCTTTCAAACACTTTATCTAAATCAGTGGATGGCATAATTTCTACCGGACCACCTCTTGGATTACCCCAAAATCTAGTCGTTAAATCCCTCGCGCTCTTTATGGACAAATATACACTCGGCACTCACACGTATCTTTTTAGTACCACCAAATGTGTTTTGAATTCGACTAATCATATCGGTTGTGGCTTGATTCCACAAAAATTCAATGTCCGCAGACCGATAACTGGAAACCTCCACCGTAGATTTCTCAACCAAATTATTAGTAAAAGTGGGTATTATCTCTACACGTGGTGTATTATCAGCATCGCCGCGTAGTCGATCTACCAAGTCAGATTTTCTCGTATTATATCTAAATGGCACACCTCTACTCCTAGCCAATGATCTTAATTCTTTCATTTTCATATCCGATAGCGTGAGACGCCGGTTTCCTCGAGTTATATCTTGAAGCTCGGATTTAGTGAGTTTCGCATAATTTCCAAACCTTCGTCGCTTAGCATCTTGACGCATCCAAGCTGTTGATGGTTCATATAGATTTCTCACATCATCTACCGGATCAGATGGTTTGAGTTTGTGAGTTCCGGTGACCATTATTGGTCTGCCAGTGGTGGTGCGACCCATGATATTTGATTGGTCACCAGTCATACGATGTTGGAGTTCGGCTCTACTCATCTTGCTGTACCCACGTATTCCCTTTCGCTTGGCATCTTGTCGTAGCCAACTCGTGTTCCCTTCCCCAAATAAATTTCTTACCTGAGACGGATCTGTCTCAGTATGTTTTGGCTCTCTAAAGAGCCCTTTGACGCCTTTCAGCGCTTGATCATTTATACTATTCTTCATTATCATTTATTATACAATCTATTATACAAACCTTTAACTATCTGTCAATCTCAATGTCCTACTTTTTGAACCCCGATTGATAGTTAAAGCTTTTGTTGTATTAATAAAGGAGCGGTGTTTTACAACAAGCAAGCGTGACCAGCACATTGTCCTGTAGTCCCGTGTCATAATGACAGCCGTAAACACCAATCCCCAAAAGTGTTCTGTTTCTTCATTATCATTTTTCCACAGTTTCGCTTTGGAAAAATATGCAACTTTAGAAATTTACGTATTTCCATCAAAATTAGGACTTTTTATGATCAAATATCCAAGGGCGAAAAAACTGGTCCAGAACACCCATTTCACATACTACTAATCCTAATGGTTTTGTTAGGGCGTCACTTTGTTCAAGCAGTCTGTCCATGGGGATTAATCTGGCAAATATCCAATATGTTGTGCACTATGGAGTGCCAACAACAGCCGACTGCTTCCTGCAGGAAACAGGTCGTGCTTCTCGGGAAGCTACTGTGCACGCACATTCTATATTATTAAAATTTCCTAAGATGAAAGCAGGTAGGAAGATTGATCAAACCATGAAGGACTATGCCAAAGGTCAGTCATGTCTGCGAAGTTTACTACTGGGGAATTTTGGTTGTAGCAAACCAACAGAACAGCAAGCTTGCTGTGATGTTTGTGAGCCTCACTTATGCCATGTGAAATCCTACATTGTCCAGTCTTATGAATCCTCTCTCACAGAGTCATTTAATGATTCACTGTCCATCGCTTCTGTAGGCAATTCGATGACATATCCGACCTGTAAATGTTCATTGAGCATTGGGTTTTAAAGAATATTTGTGACAAATTATTAGTATCTGTAACCGTCATTTTGAAGGTGCCTAATTTTTATTGTAGGGTAAATTGCGTGTATATTTTCATATTATAGGTAAATGTTTACAGAAATGTAAAATACAGGATTATCTATATACTCACCATGTGCCTTGTTGGCAAATATTTGTGTCAAATACTGCTCATTGTTGCTTTAAATGTCAATCATCATGGTTTCACTTTTATTTTCACTTCTCTAGTAAACAATAGTGAAGTAAAACTGCGCATGCATCCTTTATTAGCCCTTGGGTCAATCCCCCTGGTGTCAGTTTTATTTTCACTTCTCTCTCAAGCATTTGTCCTGTATAAATGTATTTGTTGACGCGAGTGAAGTACTGCTCATTGTTAATGAGCCCTCAGGCAATGTTACCGGTTTTGTTTTTATTTTCACTTCACCAGCACTTAATATTTTTTCCTGTATGGATGTATTGTAGATACAAATGAAGTACTGCTCATCATGGAATTGGCCCTCGGTCAATACTCCCGAGTTTCATTTTTTTCTCACTATGAAGTGAGGTCAAATTGAATCTATCAATAAAATATCAATGGTTAAACTGTCATCGATGTAATTAACTTTATTGAAAGGTAAATGGCAAAGAAATCACTGTATTAGGAAACTGTAGTACAGAAAAATAGAAAGTTACATGATTGTCACGTCCCTGCTACGAGAAATATTGACATGACACTTGCTGAAAGAAAATTGAAACTTCATTATGTCATGACATGTTGTTCAGTAAGGTAAACAAGGATGTCTCTACGCAAATAGTAAATGTTTTTGAACAGTGCAGTACACCATGAGATAACAAGTCGCTTTAAAACTTAGGCTATTGTTAAATAACATTTAGTGAAAGTATTGGAATGAGATTTGAGCATTTACCAAGACTTCTTGCCCAGAATGAGATTAACGAGTGGATAAAGGAAAGAATGGGTTTCTGACGCAAATACGAACTACTCTACACCGTTGTGATAAACTGGCAATAGTGATGTCTTATACGGCACAAGCTGATTCTTTCATTGATCTAGTTGTTCATCGTCTTACCATTCAAACCTGCCATGAGGTTCTTGCAGATGTACATGAGAGACAGAAAATGGTATCTTGCGGTGGAGGGGCTCTCTGTTAGGCTTGCAGTGCTATAAAGCTCGCACAGTAGTTTCACATCCCTTGTGTCTGGATTGTGATTGCTTCCACTTTTTATGTGGTATCCAAGCTCTTGATCAAGGGATTGAACAATCGATGCAATACGGCTACGCCCTTTAGATATTCTGTCGATATGATCCTGAGTGTAAGTGCCTCTGTATGATTTCAGGTTTGCCTTGAAAAGGCGATTCACTTGCTCCATCTTGAAACAGAAAGTTTTGCAAGGCATGTAGTCTAAGTGATCAGACTCTGAAAGAAATGGATGGAGTTGGTGGCGCATAATATCACTATCTAGTTTGACAGTGGCCGGCACAAACTCCATCTGTTTTGGAATCTGAGCACTTAGACTAACTACAAGGCATTTTTCACTAGGTTAGGACTGTAAATGTAGATTAACAATGACATTCCCTATTTGTTTGGACAAGTTGGACAACTACCAATTAGTAATGTTTTTTTTTTACATATTTTCAAATATTCATTGATTTGCATTGCAAGTGGTACTTTTCATCGCGTGAGTTAGTCCTAACTCATAAGTGATCAATAAACACAGGCCAATATATCGAGATATGAAGCAAGGGAAAATGTTTTGTTGTATTGGTCATTATTATGTGATTTGAGATTCGTTTTGACACTACATACCTGCAGGTCCAGTGGAATATTACTGTCCCGTTGGCTGTATCTGTTGTAAAACCTATTTCCACAAGCCGTTCGCTGAGGTGTTTCGGCAGAACTTTTGTCTGAATGATTGTCTCTAGCAGACCACAACCATACTTGAAGCTCCCATTCCCTTTGAACATTACAAATAGGAACCTGGAAGGAAGAAGGTCATGCCTGTTAGGGTAAATTAACAATGTGTTAACACTAGTATACAGCAGTTGGAGGCTGTGTATTCACCCAGTTTGATAGTGGGTGCTACAAACTGCATCCGTTTTGGAGCCTGAGCACTTAGACTAACCAGTCATAGCAGTTGACCTGTTATGCTTCATGCAGTATTAAGTTATAATTACAACTCTTTGGTTTATGAGCAACGATATCCCGAAGAAATTATTTTATTTCTCTCTTACTTGTAGAGTAATATTATTGTCTCTCCGTTTCCTAGCTGTATAGCACGGTTATGTATGGATCTGAGGAGTCCTAGTGATAGTATGGCGCAGGTGTAGTTATATATCCCATCAGCTTCCTGGAATTCTTGAGCTATGTGTGGATGCTGTTCAAGATGATGTTTCCTGAAGTTCTTCTGGTTGGCAAACTTCTTTCGACAGTACGAACATCTGTAAAAATATTCGTTGTTGGTTACTACAAGAGTGAGTAATGTGAGAAGCTAGTGATTTCTGCGTGGAAATAATGAAATGGCATTCTATCTTCTCAAGTCCGTCATATACTTTTGACCTTTCACCAGTGTGGAATAAATTGGCTAGTGTTTTGTAGTTGATTTTGCATCCTCGTGATGATACATGGGAATTTTTATTTTCTAATACTTTTTATTGCAGTTTTTTAACACATTAATTACGTCACACGATTCCACTCGTAGCTACACTTCCGACTAGCGATACTGCATACGACTGTGCTCGGAATTCGCACTCTATTGCTTTCTAAGTTTATGTCTCTGTTGTTTCTAAGACTGACAAAAAAGATTTTTATACTATCGTATTTGCCAATCTTTTTTCGATAGGATGTTTTTTTTTCAGAGCCTTTCTGACAGTCTATGCCTTCTAATTTTGGCGCTAAAGAATTCATTCTAGTTTGAGCCAGAGGAACGCTCACACGGCAATATGAATAATTCTCAAAGATTTTGCATTGATGATCTCGATGTTTTTAACGATCTCTGTAATAGTGATGAGAGTGGTTTAGAGACTGATGGAGATAGTGATGATGAGGATTTGGTAACTGTTGGTGAGTGAATACTAAATAATTATGACCTTTTCATTACTATAATTAATAAATAATTATTATAATAATAATAATATAATAATACTTATTTATTATTATTCTTTCTTTTTCAAATAATTATTATTGTTTATAAATGATTATAAATAAGTGTTATTATAAATATTTATGTTGTTGTTATAAATATTTATTCTAAATAAAACAGAAGTTTTTTCATGCTAGTTAGATTGTTATTATTATAGTAGTAGTAGTAGTAGTAGTAGTAGTAGTAGTAGTAGTAGTAGTAGTAGTAGTAGTAGTAGTAGTAGTAGTAGTAGTAGTAGTAGTAGTAGTAGTAGTAGTAGTAGTAGTAGTAGTAGTAGTAGTAGTAGTAGTAGTAGTAGTAGTAGTAGTAGTAGTAGTAGTAGTAGTAGTAGTAGTAGTAGTAGTAGTAGTAGTAGTAGTAGTAGTAGTAGTAGTAGTAGTAGTAGTAGTAGTAGTAGTAGTAGTAGTAGTAGTAGTAGTAGTAGTAGTAGTAGTAGTAGTAGTAGTAGTAGTAGTAGTAGTAGTAGTAGTAGTAGTGCTAGTGACTACTATGATGATGATCGATGATCATGATTGTGACATCGATTGATTCGTTATTTATATAAATAATAATAAATAATTTAATAATAATTATTTTATCTGCTGCCTGTCTGGTCCTTCTACTATTTATTGTTGTTACTCTGTGTGCTGCTAACCTCACTGTCATTATTATTTACATTTATACTGCATGCTGCTAGTTGATACTAAGTTTTACTAGATAGATAGCGAGTGATAATTATAATAATAATTATTTTGATTTTTTTTCTATCTTCACTCACTGGAGTCGTCTTTATTTTATTGTTTTTTGGTTGGCTTTATTCAATTATTATTATACCTGTCCATTTGTTATTTATTTTTTATTGCCATTCTTCTTAGCAGTAATAAGGTTTTCATCAGGTTTTTGATGTTGTTTACTGTAGTAGTATTGATGGTTGTTACTGCTACGACTAATACTGTCGTCATGATAATAATTATTATTGTTGTTGTAGTGACAGGTGTTTTTATTTCTCCACTACTAACATGGTTATTGGTTCTGCTATGGTTTTGCTAGTTGTCTACAATTATAACAGTGTTGCTAAAAAAATATTTTTTTTGATTGTTAGAAACCAAAAAAAACTGTATTTCATCCATATTATAGTTGCCCAGTTACATACATGGCAGGTGATACATAGCCAAAATAGAAGCATCAGTGAAATAAGATTTTTTCTACTCTAAGTAATGATTGTTGTTTGTGAATTTCAGCATATTATTGATCACTTGTAACTAAGCATCAGTAACTGATCACTGATTGATTTCTTTGCAATGCTTGACTTGCATTTTTTGTGGAATTTCCGAGCCTTGTTGTTACGTTCCCAGGTGGTTGCTATGCATAATGCTATTGCTTCCTGATAACTCGCTCTTCATAATTGTTGTTGTATGCTTGCAGAAGACTTGTGTGGTGGTGGTGGAAAGAGTGGTGAAACCGAGTTGCAAACGCCTGCTGTGGAGATGAGAGCTGGTCAGTCATTTATCTGTAACATACTCATGCTTTATATTTGTTGACATTTTTTGCACAAAAATTTACTTTGTTGTCGTCATTGATATACATATATCTGTGTTGTCTGACCACGGCATAGTCATTCCTACTACACATGTTCATGCTAATTTCATCAGTGGGTTTTTGAGCATTATCATGTAACATGTATGTATACTTGCGATGAGCTGACTTACGTAAACAAAATCATTTGCATAGCCAAAATGGAAACATCAGTGAAAAAAGATTTTTTCTGCTCTGAGTAATGATTGTTGTTTGTGAATTTCAGCATATTATTGATCACTTGTAACTAAGCATCTGTAACTGATCACTGATTGATTTCTTTGAAATGCTCGACTTGCATTTATTGTGGAATTTCCGAGCCTTGTTGTTACGTTCCCAGGTGGTTGCTATGCATAATGCTATTGCTTCCTGATAACTCGCTCTTCATAATTGTTGTTGTATGCTTGCAGAAGACTTGTGTGGTGGTGGTGGAAAGAGTGGTGAAACCGAGTTGCAAACGCCTGCTGTGGAGATGAGAGCTGGTCAGTCATTTATCTGTAACATACTCATGCTTTATATTTGTTGACATTTTTTGCACAAAAATTTACTTTGTTGTCGTCATTGATATACATATATCTGTGTTGTCTGACCACGGCATAGTCATTCCTACTACACATGTTCATGCTAATTTCATCAGTGGGTTTTTGAGCATTATCATGTAACATGTATGTATACTTGCGATGAGCTGACTTACGTAAACAAAATCATTTGCATAGCCAAAATGGAAACATCAGTGAAAAAAGATTTTTTCTGCTCTGAGTAATGATTGCTGTTTGTCAATTTCAGCATATTATTGATCACTTGTAACTAAGCATCTGTAACTGATCACTGATTGATTTCTTTGAAATGCTCGACTTGCATTTATTGTGGAATTTCCGAGCCTTGTTGTTACGTTCCCAGGTGGTTGCTATGCATAATGCTATTGCTTCCTGATAACTCGCTCTTCATAATTGTTGTTGTATGCTTGCAGAAGACTTGTGTGGTGGTGGTGGAAAGAGTGGTGAGACCGAGTTGCAAACGCCTGCTGTGGAGATGAGAGCTGGTCAGTCATTTATCTGTAACATACTCATGCTTTATATTTGTTGACATTTTAGTACAAAAATTTACTTTGTTGTCGTGATTGATATACATATATCTGTATTGTCTGACCACAGCACAGTCATTCCTACTACACATGTTCATGCTAATTTCATCAGTGGGTTTTTGAGCATTATCATGTAACATGTATGTATACTTGCGATGAGCTGACATATGTAAAACAAATCATTTGCAGACAACTGTTATGATGTGAGAGGAAGAGCTGATGGGGATTCGACAAGGAGCGAGCCAGCTATGAAGGTCAGGCGTACGAATGGAGAGATTGGGGTGAGTGCGAGTGCAGTGAGTGGTGAGGGTGCAGTGAGCGGTGAGGGTGCAGTGAGCAGTGGTGGGAAGGGGGCAGTGAGCAGTGGTGGGAAGGGGGCAGTGAGCGGTGGTGGGAAGGGGGCAGTGAGCGGTGGTGGGAAGGGTGCAGTGAGCGGTGGTGGAAAGGGGGCGGTGAGGGTGCAGTGAGCGGTGGTGGGAAGGGGGCGGTGAGGGTGCAGTGAGCGGTGGTGGGAAGGGGGCAGTGAGCGGTGAGGGTGCAGTCAGTGGTGGTGGGAAGGGGGCGGTGAGGGTGCAGTGAGCGGTGGTGGGAAGGGGGCAGTGAGCGGTGGTGGGAAGGGGGCAGTGAGCGGTGGTGGGAAGGGGGCAGTGAGCGGTGAGGGTGCAGTCAGCGGTGGTGGGAAGGGGGCGGTGAGGGTGCAGTGAGCGGTGGTGGGAAGGGGGCAGTGAGCGGTGAGGGTGCAGTCAGCAGTGGTGGGAAGGGGGCGGTGAGGGTGCAGTGAGCGGTGGTGGGAAGGGGGCAGTGAGCGGTGAGGGTGCAGTCAGCGGTGGTGGGAAGGGGGCAGTGAGCGGTGGTGGGAAGGGGAAGAGGGCAGTGAGGGGGAAGGGGAAGAGTGCAGTGAGCGATGAGGGTGCAGTCAGTGGTGGTGTGAAGGGGAAAGGGGCAGCGAGTGGGAGTTTAGCTAGTAGTACGAGAAGTCTGCGAAAGAGAAAAGTGGAAGCAGTGTACTGTGTTGAGTCGAGTGATGATGATGACTGTTTCAGAGATGTGGCAGTCAGCTATTTTGAGCAGAATGGTGCTAAAGGTGAAAGCGAAAGTCGGGTGACAGTAGGTGAGAAAAGCGCAGCATGTAGCAGCAGTGGTGCTCAGCATGAAATTGGTGATCATGTGGAGCCGGTGGATGACTTTTTGGATGTGATGAATGAGATTGGCGAGTGTGCAGATAGAGTTGGCGATGACGCTGAAGTGGTGAATGATCAGAGAGATGATGGGGAGTGCGTTGGTCGTGGCATGAGAGATGAGAGATGGAACTGGGTGAACGCTGAGTGTGAAGATGGTCCTGTGGTTCCTGATTTTGTTGGTGAGGTACGACCGTCTTTAGATCATTCTGTACTAGCTAAGAATTCTACCCCGATGCAATGTTTCAAATACTTTTTTGATGACGCTTTTCATAAAAATTTAGTTGATGAAACCAATAGGTATGCCCAAGCCACCATGTCTGACTATGATCGTAAATGTAAATCTAAACCTGTAACTGTTTCCTGCTTCTACAAGTTCTTCGCTATGATTATTCACATGTGTGTTATGAACATTCCAATTATCGCTGATTATTTTACGACTCACCCTTTACTTCATGCCACTTTTGCACAAAACATTGGCTTGAGCAGATCTAGGTTTCATTACATTCTGAAGTACTTACATTTAGTAGATAACGACCTCCAAATTCCTGTTGGTGAACCCGGCTATGATCCTCTCTTCAAAGTTTCCTGGATGATTAGACATTTGTTGAAAAAATTTAAAATTTTCAAACCTGGCTGTAAATTGACCATTGATGAAGCTCTCTGTCCATTTAGGGGGAGAATTTATTTCAGAGTTTACATGAAAGGAAAACCTCATAAGTATGGCTTTAGAATTGAGATGGTTTGCGATACGATTACTGGGGCAGTTGTGCATATGGAAGTTTATTCTGGACGTGGTAACAATGATAATTCCGTAAATGCTCTTATAGAACGGCTCACCAGGGAGCTCATTGATAGAAATCATAAAATTTACATGGACCGTAGGTACTGCTCACCAGATTTGTTCAAGAAAATGCTCAGTTTGAAAATATTTTGTGTTGGTACTGTTATGAAAAATCGTAGGAATTTGCCACCTGGTTTTTCCCAACGAACTTTGAAGAGAGGTGAAACTATCACCAAAACATGTAACGGTATATTGGCAACTAGATGGAGAGATAAAATGGATGTTTTTACACTTACTACCGTACATGGCAATAAGATGATCGATACTGATGATGGTAAAAATCACCACCTAACTTCTCATCAGACTATGAAACCTTGCACCGTGGTGGACTATAATAAACATAAGTGTGGAGTTGATAAGCAGGATCAGGTAGCTTCTTATTACCCATTTGGACGTAAAACAGTAAAGTGGTGGAAAAAATTGTTCTTTCAACTTTTCCAAATGGGATTGATTCATGCTCAGAAATATTATAACATCTGTAATCCTGAAAAAATGGTTTTGTATCCCTTTATGAAAGAGATTGGTAAGGAATTAGTTGCAGAGCATTTGTGTCAAGTTGAAGAGCTTCAGCGCGCTCCAGCTACACAGGAAATCCGGCGCACCCTGAACCTTGGCCGTGGTGACCATTTCCCAGAGAAGATACCTGCAACTGATAAGAAGCAGAAGCCAACTCGGCTCTGCAGGCATTGTGCTTTGAAGCCTTTGCCTGGTGGCTTGAAGACTCCTAGAAAAGAGTCCAGTTGGCAGTGTATCGAGTGTAAGGTGGCTCTGTGCGTTGAATGCTTTTATCCATACCATCGACCTCATGCTCGCAACTGAACCTCTACACGTCTTTTGCAGTAAAAACAACACAATAATTATTATTATTAATTATTATTTATATTTCTCTTATGGACTTGTATGATTATTATTATTTTTTGGTGATAATGTAGATGCTGGTTTTGCTAAATACACGTAGTTTGTGTCCCCGGTCGTACACCCGTATGTACCTCTCTGCTGTTCTCAGCGCACGTGGTCTTGTGCACGGTCATGCGGTTGTGCGATCCCTCTTGGGCTGCAGGGTTCTGCACGCCGACAGTCTTCGGACTCTCTCGTATTATTATTATATACTCTTCCTATTGATTATGCTTCAATTAATAAGTATCTGGTTTTTTATTGCTTTTCCGTCTAGGGATTAATTTTAGTTATTATTTACTGAAAATGTTATTTTCTCGTTTTTCTAATCCACCCAAGTATGTCTATGTGGCGTCTGTGTATGTGTATGTCTGTCTACTGGTTGTGAATGTTGGCTGTGTGTTGCTCTTTTTTGATTTAGCTCCTGTTTCGTAAGCTTGTGTATATTTATGTTTAGCTCTTGTTACTGCAACTTGTGTCTAGTTATGTTTAGTTCTTGTTACTGCAACTTGTGTCTAGTTATGTTTAGTTCCTGTTTTGTCAGCTTGTGTTTAGTTATGTTTAGTTCCTGTTTCGTCAGCTTGTGTCTAGTTATGTTTAGTTCCTGTTTCGTCAGCTTGTGTCTAGTTATGTTTAGTTCCTGTTTCGTTAGCTTGTGTCTAGTTATGTTTAGTTTGCGCTACAGCAATTTGTGTCCAGCCATATTTAGTTTACATCTGCCTGCCATCATAACGGGTCACTGCCCTTTTTGGCAGCAGCACAGATGTGTCTCTTTCGTCTTATGTTATAAGGATGTACCCCCGGCAGGCAGCTCACCCTGAGGGAGTGTGGTATAGGACTGGGGTCACAGGGCCTACTGGTGAACCACCCACAATAAAAAAGGGTAACGACGTCATATTGCACCTGCCTCTTGGGAGATGACATGGAAGTGGTGCTAGTAGAGTCTAAATTATGTTATAGCCTGAACTTTGTTCTACAAGAGCGTGTAACAATCCTTGCTGTGTGTTTTGTTTGGACTATGCTGCTGATTTGCTCACGGCTAATTGTTGGAAATAATTTTTGTTCACTGGGCATGCAATAAAGTGCCCTGCCTTTGTGGCATGATTCTGCCTTTCTATATCCAGTTGGGTAGACAAATTATACATGTAGAGATAGCCTGTGATGTGCTCTACATGCATGTGTAACAATCCTTGCTGTGTGTTTTGCTTGGACTAGGCTGCAACTCGTTTTTTGCAACCAAATTTGTAACACCGAGGAGACAACTCTAGCATACATTCATGGTTTGCAGTGCTTCCACTTGGTGGCTTGCAACTGCCTTCATTGTAGCTAAAGAGAAAAAAACCCACATTTATAGATAGTCTGTGATGTTGTCTTTGTCATTCTGTAAACACTTTTATGGTATCTTTATGCTGAAGATACCACTGCCTCTTACCTGCTACCGATTTTGTCACATTGAAAAATGTTTTATAGGGGAGACAATTCGTTGCAAAAGCATGCCTTGGCTTTGTGACGTGATTCTGCCTTTCTATATCCAGTTGGGTAGACAAATTATACATGTAGAGATAGCCTGTGATGTGCTCTACAAGCATGTGTAACAATCCTTGCTGTAACTTTTGTTTGTACTCTACAAGCATGTGTAACAATCCTTGCTGTAACTTTCGTTTGTACTCTACAAGCATGTGTAACAATCCTTGCTGTAACTTTCGTTTGTACTCTAAAAGCATGTGTACTAGCCCTTGCTGTAACTTTGGTTTGTACCCAGCTGTGACTCATTAGCCGCGGATGATTTGCTCACGGCTAATTGTTGGAAATAATTTTTGGCTTAGTTGGTGTCCAAAATGTCGAAAACTTTGCAACATGCACCTGCCTTTTTATATGAATGTGGGTAGACAAATTATACATGGACAGATAGCCAGAGATGTTTTCTACATGAATGTGCAACAAAAAATATTGTTTACTTCTTTTTGGCCTTGCAACAGACAATTTGTTGCAACTCAATCCTATCGGTTGGAGTTATGCTCCCAAAAAACTTTCAGCGGCTCATAGCAATTCGTTTTTGATTTTCTTATTTTTTTTTGTAAGGCTAATTAGCCTACGTTCTTCTTTTCTAGAGACACTAAGTTTTGTGGTTCCTATACTCGTTCAAGCCCCGTAATAATTTTTATTGGAAACTCAGTTGCTTGGCCTACCACAAAAATCTTTGTGGTTGACCAAGCTGTGCGATAAAGTTTAAGACTATTTTTGTCCAACGTTGTCTTATAACTTTAAGTGCTTCATATTGTTATCAAATGTGTAGAATTTTGCCCTCTTTCTCGCAGTGTTTGATTTTCTAGCTTTCGGACAATAGTTTTTGTTCTAACTGGCAACTTTTACAGTAACCTCTGCAACTTATACGAAAAGAATACCGAAAAAGTGCCCTCTCTGATTCAAAAGATGGAGGGTGTCCATTCTGACAAACAAAGCAATAATGGCTAGATTTGGATAGAGCAGACCTTTATCTAGTACAAGTTGAGATTAATAAGATGTAAGTACAAAATTGCTTATTTTGAATGATTTTTCAAAGTTGCCCAATTTTTGCCAAAAGCGCCTGGTATGCAGGCCTAATTAATCTAATTAGCATGCGGTAATGAATGTGTTAAATCAAGTTTGAATTTTTTTGTTCTACCATTTGTTCAAACTTCTGCAAGTATTTCAAATAGTTTTAGTAAAATCTAAAAAGCTTCATTTTCAACAAACGCTATCAGGTTTGGCATAAATTCATAAAATATTCCATACTTTATGCTGCGCTTATAAAACAGTTATGTCGGGGTAGTTTATTGCTCTGTGACATCTAATTATTTCTGTCAATCTGTGAGAGTGGACAATGAAATGTTATACAGAGAGTTTTGTTGTATAATCTTGAACAGTTCACATAGTGCCCGAAAGGTTTTACTTCTACCTCAAGAGTCTACAGCTAAACTTTTTGCAAAGTATTAATTAAAAAGCGAGTATAAACCAAATTGAAAAAAACTCAAACAAGGGGTAAAAGAAGCTTTTTGTTGTCACAGGGTAATGAAGTTTAACTCTGTAGCCATTAGAATTTCAACGTACTTGGATGTTTGGTGATGGGGGCGGTATCAGGTTTCTAAAAACATTTTTAATGTCTGTTGTTTTTCCATTTGGATGAGCAGTTTGTGGCTCAAACTGTTGAAATCTTTCTTTCTAGGCAACTAAACTGAGCAAAGGTTAAAAGTTAACCACAGGTTGCAGTGCACCAGCTAGCAAAAGTTGTTGACAAAGCCATATACTAACCAAATCAATGCCTTGCCACGAAACGTTATATTGTTTGCATATCACAGTGCTATACAATGTTCAGCTCAACACACCGTTGTACACGAAAAACTATAAAAATAAACCGAGCTTCGTTTTATCAGAAATTACTCTTGGCATAATGTTTATGTAAACATCTCTATCAATGATTTTACTGCTCAATGCTATCACCATCTGTGAAATGTGCCTTACCACCAAGTTATTTAAAAAACACGGGTGTTGTTTGAGACAACAAATTTGAAGCATATTTGTCAGCTGATTGTAGTCAAGAGGGTTAGACTGAAGAGCTGAAAACTTTACACAAACTAACAGAATATCGGGGACCCTCTACCAAATGGTTCACTTCTGGGGCAGCTGGTCACCTTACTGCCTGGGCACAGTGCTGCAGCAATAAAAATGCAAGCAACAAGCCTGGAGAGCAAAAAAAACAGAGGAATAAATAGACCCACAAGTTACCTCAGTTTTCCATTATTGGGTATCAATGGCGAAGGCATTTTATTATCAGGTTTCTACAAGAATGAAGCTCAATTTTAGTTGTCTGTTGTATTAATGACTACATTTACAAATCTGTTGTGTATGCTAATTTAAACCATGGGTATAATGGTTGCTTTTTACAGCAGTTATAGGCTGATGTAACCTTATAATTAAGCTTTATTACCTTTATATATTATAAATATCCCATGAACATGCTAAAAAAAACAAATTAATTCAGCTAAATTTTGAGACACCCAAAAACACACTTGCTGGGACAACTCCAAGATATGTGACGTCATTAATAAAAAAACTGTGGCAGTCCAAGATTTATAGACCTTTTCTTACACACTGAAGTTATCGGATAGTATAAAAATTGTTAGCCAATTAGGTTGCGCGTTTCATTAATCAGACGAAAGAATTTCTGAAAATTGACATTTTTGCTTTGAAAAAACACCAAAAGTAAAGCTCCAAACAAAAAACTGAGGCAACAGATAGAAAGAAAATTCAATTTTGATGCATGTAGGTAATTTTGAAGAATTAATGGGCCACCACATTAGCCATAACACGTCAATCAAAGTTGGTCTTGTTTTTGCGAAAATCCCGGACATTTTTTCAAAGAATAATATTAATTTTTTTTTCTATTCAAGCTAGCACCTGACTTTTTACACCACTGAATAGAGAATTTCAAGCGCTATCTTCTGATATAAAGAACCATAATAATAAACACTTTGAAAAAAAAATGAAAAATAATAAAAAATTACTAGTCAACATATCGTCGTCATCCAAAT
>CALYOO010000519.1:0-24804 GCA_945261195.1 Cryptosula pallasiana
ACTTCTCCAACACAGCAAGAATTCATTTCAAGATCTACCACCTACTTAGATGATACCAAACCAATGAAGACTCAAACTACATGAATTTTGAAGACAGCATACTTCTCCAACACAGCAAAAATTCATTTCAAGATCTACCACCTACTTAAATGATACCAAACCAATGAAGACTCAAACTACATGAATTTTGAAGACAGTCTACTTCTCCAACACAGCAAGAATTCCTTTCAAGATCTACGACTTACTTAGATGATACCAAATCAATGAAGACTCAAACTACATGGATTCTGAAGACAGCACACTTCTCCAACACAGCAAGAATTTCTTTCAAGATCTATCACCTACTTAGTTCTCCAACACAGCAAGAATTCATTTCAAGATCTACCACCTACTTAGATGATACCAAACCAATGAAGACTCAAACTACACGAATTTTGAAGACAGTCGACTTCTCCAACACAGCAAGAATTCCTTTCAAGATCTACGACTTACTTAGATGACACCAAATCAATGAAGACTCAAACTACATGGATTCTGAAGACAGCATATTTCTCCAACACAGAAAGAATTCCTTTCAAGCTCTACCACCTACTTAGATGATACCAAACCAATGAAGACTCAAACTACATGAATTTTGAAGACAGCATACTTCTCCAACACAGCAAAAATTCATTTCAAGATCTACCACCTACTTAAATGATACCAAACCAATGAAGACTCAAACTACATGAATTTTGAAGACAGTCTACAACACAGCAAGAATTCCTTTCAAGATCTACCACCTACTTAGATGATACCAAACCAATGAAGACTCAAACTACATAGATTTTGAAGACAGCATACTTCCCCAACACAGCAAAAATTCATTTCAAGATCTACCACCTACTTAGATGATACCAAACCAATGAAGATGAAGACAGCACACTTCTCCAACACAGCAAGAATTTCTTTCAAGATCTACCACCTACTTAGATGATACCAAACCAATGAAGACTCAAACTACATGAATTTTGAAGACAATCTACTTCTCCAACACAGCAAGAATTCCTTTTAAGATCTACGACTTACTTAGATGATACCAAATCAATGAAGACTCAAACTACATGGATTCTGAAGACAGCACACTTCTCCAACACAGCAAGAATTTCTTTCAAGATCTATCACCTACTTAGATGATACCAAACCAATGAAGACTCTAAAAATTACTTATATTATATTTCGATGATGCTGAAAAAAAAACTGTCCAGAACAAGAGTTCAAAAAGCTAATCTATAACTCAAGGCAATCATATCACTATAGGTGAGTTTTACTAATTTTTACCATAAATTAAACAAAATGCTGAATATATACATTTTCTAGGTGAAAAAAGGACTTTTTTGATGTAATTAGTGTATTTTTTACAACAAAATGCTGAATATATACATTTTCATGGTAAAGAAAAGGACTTTTTGGGTGTAATTAGCGTAGTTTTTACAACAAAATGTTGAACATATACATTTTTTCAGGTAAAAAAAAAGCACTTTTTTGGTGTAATTAGTGTATTTTTTTACAACATATTTATAAAGCAAGTATTTTTTGTTTTGTTTTAGATAGATGAAAGAGAATCAAAAGCACTTGGTGAAAATAATGCTCAAGAAAGAACAAGTTGAACAATGTAACTTGGTGAGTTATTTCCCTTTTCTAATAATGTAAACTATCCAATGTAACTAGAACTATAATTCAAATTCATGTAATTATTTTACATTTTTGCTTAATCATTCTATACTAATACATAATTTTTTTATTTTAGTTCATTACGAAATTAAAAGCACATAGAACAGAAGTCTTCCTTCCTAAGATGTAACATCACTACATCAAAGACATCATTATAAAGGAACAAACTATGCATTAACTGTTATTACTTTGTATTTATTACAAGTTGTAGTGCTTTGTATTACGTAGTATTTACTGACTCTAGCTATATTATGTGGGGAGATTTTCCTTACTTATTATGTAATAAATGTATATAATCATATAATGATTCATTTTTAATCAATGTATTTATTCAATTTAGATATATCTCCTCTCTTCTCTCTCTATGTAGATATAAATATACCCATAAATATGTACATAATTGACCATATATACATTAATTGCTAGAAAACTAAAAGATCTCTCTCCTCTCTCTCTTTCTCTCTCTCAAGATACCATATGTATGTATGTATGAATGCATTGATTGTCATTACAAGTTGTATTGCTTTGTATAACTTAGTATTTACTGACTCTAGCTATATTATATAGGAAGATTTTCCCTACTTATTATGTAATCAGGTATATAATCATATCATTTTCATTTTTGATGAATATATTTATTCAATGTAGATATATCTCCTCTCTCTATGTAGATATAAATATATCCACTCTCCCTCATCTCTCCTCTCCCCTCTCTCCAGAAGATTTTCCCTACTTATTATGTAATCAGGTATATAATCATATAATTTTCATTTTTGATCAATATATTTGTTCAATGTAGATATATCTCCTCTCTCTATGTAGATATAAATATAGCCATAAATATGTACATAACTAACCATATATACATGAATGTATAGAAAACTAAAAAATCTCTCTCCTCTCTCATCTCCCATCTCTCCTCTCTCCTCTCTCCTCTCCCCTCTCTCTCAAGATACCATATGAGTTCGAGTTATGTAAAAAAGTTATCAAAACTTGAATGCCATACATTCAAAATCTATACGCCATATAAGTTCAAATTAAGTAAAAAACTAATCAAAACTCAAATGCCACTTAAATTCCATTCAAATGCCACTCAAGTACCCCTCAAGTAAAATACAATATAAACTCGGCGAATTCATCCAACGCCGTAACCCATTGTCTCAACTCCAAGGTCTAATCCACAAAAAAACACTTGGTAGGGAGATCTGCTCATATATTACTACTATCATTGTCCAAGCTGAATATTATATAATTATCGTGCAGGAATGGAATGCTATAGAAATGAGTAAAGCATTGGAGATGACCGCATATAAAACATATGCACCAACATAGTCTTAATGCTGGTTATTCAAGAAGAGACTGATTTAGTCAACGACATTAATATTTCATCATGTCAATATTCTTATGAGCAGTTTTTTTCTAATTGTGCAAACTTAACTGTACATGTAGACAGTATTCACATTACTCATGATACAATTACTAATACATGTAGAGGGTCAAAACGATAGTTTTATCAAGCGAAAACACCAACCAACAATCCTAGTGTCATTGGTAACTCCGACAACTCAAAAGGAGGTTATCAAAAGCACTCAGGCTGCCAGTGACGCCCAGACAACAACAATGGCAAAAAAGTAAGAACCAGCTGTCGTCCCTGAAAATATCGGATTCATAATTTCTTGAGGTGCTTACTTGTCAATGCCAGGCAGTCAAGGACTTGGAAAGCATTGTTTCCACCACCCTATTCAACTTCTACATATCTTCACAATCTCATCAACTGTAGTAATACAACTATTTATATATCATTGACTTGAGCACATTGCCACACTGACAGGGATCGCATTTACTATAAACTTGAAAAGAATTTGAGAAGTTATACTTTGTAACATACACATGGTAACCATGTGTTGAAAAGCCAAATATTCTGTCTGAATATACACAAGCAATGATAATAATAAACCAGGGGAATTTCAACTTCCTAATTGCACTAATAAGATCGATAATAATGCAGCAGTGCAAATTAATGTTTCATTAATAATAACAAGACAGTAACCGATCAACTGACAACAATCAACGTCTACCGCATTATTATCATTGATACTTATAATTATCATTATCACAATGGCTTTAACAATACTATTTTTTGTTTTTCTTATTACTACTTCTTTTAAATGCCTACTGGTAAAACACACAACATTACACTCAACGAATTGTAACTTATGTACCAATCGATAAAAAACCAACTACAGCAGTTAGTTGCATAATTTAGTGGGCAAACATGCATTTCACAGTGCCTTTTCACTCATATTTTTCTTCAGCTTGTAACTAAAACGATTATAATCATTTTTATTATTCTCGAAAAAAACCAAAATAAATGAACACTCAATAACCACTGTAATTTTCACTAATAATGTTTCAGGTATGCTCATGTTGTCTTATTTACTAACTGTTTGATCATTGAAAGAATTTTTGACTGAAAATTCTTGTCAGTTTTAAGCTATTAGAAATACAACATTCCACGCTATGTTTAAAATGGTTCAAAGGTGACAACTTCGTAACAAAATCGTTTCTTGAATCTTCCTTGCAGAATTCTGTTTCAGGGAGGTTTTAATTGTTGGGCTTTTGCAAAGGTGTGTGCAGCAAATTGTAATTTTTATTTGTAATATTGGTGATACGGGAATTCTATTTCAATTTCCGTTGGAGTTCAACACCCAAATATGAGTGTGATAGTATCAGCCTAAGCAATTGGTTATTAAAGAGTATTGTGAGCTTTCATCAACTACTCCTAGCAAAAAGCAACACTCGGATCCACTGACTCATCTGCCAACAAAATGGCCATTCCAAAAGTGGTCATGCCATGTTGGAGCAGAGTTTGGTTGTGAACTGCGTTGTATAATGTTGTGTCATCAGCAAAAGAAGTCGGCCATAATAGGACTGGACTACTCTGGGAAGGTCATTGATGTTTGATGAGAAACAGCAGAGGGCCAAGGACCAACCCCTGGGACCTGAGAAAAACCTGATGTAACTGGTTTGGGGGTTTGACTTAAAATTCTGAATAGATACAAATTTCTGCTCGCCTTGGAGGAACCCAATTAGATAATAATTAACTGGTCAGAGTGTCACGATCACAGCGTAAATAGAGCGTAAGTATTCATACAAACATTTGGAACCAAAAAATCTTGAATTTTTTGTTTTCCAAAAAAATTGCGTTTTTTTCTTCATCTTTTAAACTACAGCTCATGAAACTACAAGTCAAAGTGCAATAGATGACACAATCTACCACACATGGATGTGACCATGAACCTCTTGTTTACTTTACTCATACTCTTCGGAAAATGCTTTTACAGTTTCGACTTTTTACCGAAAATCCACCAGGTCTCTGAGGGGTATTGACATACTGTTATAAGGCAATAAAATAAACTGTGATGTAAGGACTTGAACAGTGTACAATTTATTGCAGTGTGAATAAATGATTTTAATGCTAGGAAGGTTTTTGAAGACACCCTCAATTGAAATTATTTCTCGTACTACCAATTTGTGAGTTAGCCTTGCCGCAACCGATGCATAGGCAACACAGACATAGCATATGCGCTGAGTGTTCTAGGTATATAATGGGATCACCGCGAAGGCTAGGTTAAATGATGATGAGTAGTCACATGTATCACAAATAATATTTATGGCCATTTGTTTATCATGTTTAATACTTGTTTCAAATTATACAAATTTACTCTGTTGTTGAGATTTTACTAGGAATGGAATGAGTGCCCTGTGCACCGGGTAGATTTGTCCAAGTGGAAGCTTTCTGCTAATGAGTTGCTGCCACGGTCACAGCGATTGCATGTAGTTGTCTGATTGGGCCTGGACCACAACAGAGGCCTACCAACTGTTGACTGTGCTTCAGCCTTAATTTCCGCACTTATGTCTCAACATCTCCTATGCTCACACACAAACAATCACAGTACAAGCTAGCCAATTTAAGTTCAAAAATGAAAGTGTGGCCAACTCCGCTTGTCACGTGATCCTCTGGAGCCAAATGCTTGAGTGACTACACTAGAACTTATAGAAAGAAGGCTCAATTTCAACAGCTCATAACGCTGAAAATTGACAATTAAAAGCTCAAAACAACCATTCATCTGAAAGCTCAGGATATCTCTTAGCCCACTGGGAATTTTAAACAAAAACATCTAAATCTAAGCTAAGTAATAAGGGGCGAAATATAGTGCCTGTATTACCACTTGTATTATAAAAGATAGGAGTTATAAACTACTTTTCTTGTATCATTCAACTTTCATATCAACTTTTAAATAACTATAAACTTTGGATATAAATAATAGCCAAAATTTATTCATAGAATTATAATCTCAAAGTAGTCTAAATAATAATAATAACATGAATATTGTAAAAAAGCTAATTTTTTTATGGTACCCATGAAATCAATCAACCTTTTTCAAAATGAGCATACTAATTTTCGACTTTATCCATAATCTATTACGGGTTTTTGTTATGCAGTCAGATGTTTATGAAAAATAATAAATATTGCTAAGTAAAATAAAAAACAAACATTCCACTTGTTTTATTATTGTTTTGCCACAAAACCAAGTGGCACTTCGGTATGACGGGTGTGTGCCATATGGATGGTAACTAACGCGACTGTGCGCCCAGTATATAAATACAAAAGGTAACGTAAATTCACTGGTGAAAGCGAACGTTTGTGCATTATAGGGCACGTAATATTTAGTAAACATATCTGCAAACTTATCAATGTCCGGTACTGCTCAATATAGAGTTATTCCTCCAAAGGGGAGATGACTCCTTGTTTATTCCTGGCTCCAGTGACGGATTAAAGTTTTGAACAAATTTTTACTGCCCAAGTCCACGTATAAAATAAAAATTTGTGCCAGATTGAAGCAAAATATGTTCACATGGGTATTACTGCAAAAAATAAATTACATTTTATGCTACAAATTTTGAATAAATACATAAAAACTATTTCAGCCAATGATGACTTATATGAGCTTTTTGTGAAATTTGGCTCCAGTGGAGTGGTCCTTATATAAAATAGCACTGGAAACGGCTGACCACACTTTCATTTCTGCACTTAGTAGCCAACCTACACTAAATAGACCGATATCTATCTATCACCAAGCATTAGCAGTTGGTTAGGACTGAATGCAGTAGTCCACACAACTACTAGAGGTATATGAGGAATAATAATAAATGATTAGGATAATCAATTACTAATGTTAGCATGAGAATAGCATTGTTGTTACTATTAATAACAGAAAGAAAATTAGTATAATCCACAGATAGCAGCCTATTATTAAACATATGTATAAGGCTCCAACCAGCGACTGTCGTCTGCAAACACAGCTGAGCTTTGAATAATGTAGCCAGTACAAATGGATCTTTCAAATCAGCCTTGAGAAGTTAAAAACTATATAATGGCGTCGAATCATATCTTGCAGTCACAATAGTGGTAAACTTTTTGTCTCTCATTGATAGTTACTGAGAAAATGAGTTTTACAAATGACTCACTCTGCACCAAAATTACTTTGTTTTATGTTCGCACAGCGAAGAGTTTTACGCCTCATTATTGATACATTAGAGTGAAATACGTGACGTGTGACCAAGCGTGTGTTATTAATTTGCGGTAATTACTAATTACTCCATTGTAATATATATAAAAAATACGTTTTAATTTGGAAAGGGCATTATTAAATCTATTTTCATACCTTCAGATGTAAATGATCTATAACAAATAGTATATTAACAGGGCGGTAATCTGATAGGCTTGTGATAAAACATGAACTAAAATCAAAAGGTCCCACAGCGCACTTGGATATGGCTCGTTTACAATATGGCTTCAAAACTTTTTTTTCAAGTCCACAGCTGTGTAAGCAGCGCAGTGATTGGTTAATCTGGTTTGGCAAAGTGTATCTTATTGAACCCTTGAAAATTTTGTTTCTAGCAGCCAGTGGTCCCAAGCTATTGAAGATTTAGTAATTCCATAATATTTGAGAATTGAAAAAAAAAACTGGTGCTACAAATATTTATATCAATGCTTTCGACGCGTGACGTCCTATTTCGTGATCAATTTGTAGACGCTATATAATGTCAATATGGCCGGCTATTGCGGAAAAACGGTATAACCAACCAAATTAGTAATAGCGTGAATTGGCCAATTAACATAGCCAACCATATACTGAGGCTTTAACATAAGCTCAAAAAACAATAAAGGAACTATGTCAACGCGGCCACACTGCTTCATGATTGTTTTTTTTTCAATTATAACACATCTGTAAGTTTGACATAGCATCATTGAATAACTGGTAGCTGTAATAAATGTATGACAGAAGAATGCAACGCTATCAATCATCAGTGATTATTTTTATAATTATTAGTTACTACTCTCTAAGTCGTTATATTTTGTTTGTAGCTAGTGCAAAAAATATGGCCAAAAAAATTCTGAAAATTTTCCAATCCATATCCAATTGATGGATTTTTTTTCTCATTACTATGGTATGAAGTTTGCCCTTACCAGTAATATTTTTGAATTAAAATTAATTTCTCAAAATGTACTCTTAGCTGAATGATTTTAGAAATTTTTGTCTCAACCGCAAACTGCAAGAATGTTCACCAACGCATTAAGTTCTATTTTTATGTGGCGGAGCCATTGTACCTTAAAGAAGTGCTTATGCGGCTCAATAACCGTGTATGAATGAATAAAAAAACAATATTGTAATATTTGACGATGATATTATTGCTCCCGATAGCCTCAGACGCACACTTCCTGTCGCAGTCGTTCGGGCCTGTTTTGTTGCGCACACAATTTCATTCTTCCTTGCTGTAGAATAACGCACTATATCGTACACTAGTTGAAAGAAAACAACAGGTGTTTTTTCTTTTAGATTGTCATCAAGTCATCATCAATGTATCAATTAATCAAAATAATACACCAATATGTAGAGAACATATTTTCGGACACGGAAATAACAAGTATATCTCACGATACGGGTATCCCGAAACACCCGACCCTACCCACGAAAATATCTGGTTTGCTGTTTGTGTGATGTACGGAGTTGTCTTTTCACAGTTTTAATATCGGGTTGTTTCAATTTTTTTATACTTCAAAGTTGATATTTAAAAATGCTTTTGTTAAGAACAATACTAATGTTAATGTAAAAATGAATAAATTATTTTATTGCAATGAATAGATACAAATTATAGTACAATGCAACAGACAAATTCAAATTTTAATAACTCAGCATTCATCTAGTTATATACGGCTTCCGTCTAAAAGCATACATAGACATCGCTAAAGTAACTATTGAGAAAATTCACTTGCGGCAACAAAAATGCAATGGGTTTGTAGAGGTCTATGGAGGTCCATGATAATGCGCTCGACACAAGGGACTATCTGCATTATAATATTATATAGTATATTCCAGCAAGTAGTTTGTACCATTTTCGTTACGTTTTCAGTGGAAAAAATATTTTCAACTTTTTTTTGTCTTTCTCAAGCAATGCCCGTGAAGGAGTTATCTGCCCAACTTGTCTTACACGAGCAATGCTGGTGTTCAGAATCGTCCGGTTTTCGGAATGGATTTTACCAGTTTGTGAAGACTGACTGAATTAATTCCTGTACCATCGTGTAGAGCAGAGTCTTGCCTATATTTTGGTTTTTGTTTGAAAACTCTACGACCTTCTAAACGGAAAAAGTTCCAAATCTCCTTGTCCCTATCACTTCCTGTACTCACTCTCAGTATTTTTTTCATTATGATGGGCAGTTTCTTTCTGGAAAGGAGCAAGCACATTGTTTCTTTCTTCTGATATAATTAGTTTATTACTATCTTAGCTTGTTTGAGCTTTCTGATTGTTGAATTGAAGGTTAGTAAGCTGTTAATTAACTATTTAGCAACGGCGTTGATAATGGATAATTATTTTTAATTTTTTTCATGATTTTTGTAAAATTGTTGATTGATGTTCTTTGTATCAAAATGTAGCTCTGAATGTTTGTAGTTTATTCATACAACAATAAGGACTTTATCTTTGCTAATAACCAAATTATTATTCATTTTCGGAAAAAAAAAATTCCGGAATTCCGTGCAGCCAGTGCTAGATGGTTGTTGCAATGTTCTAGCTTTTGTTTTGCATATTTTTGCTAGTGTTATCAAAATTTGGTTCTCTTTTCAGCTGTGCTATCAGTTTTACGTCTAGTTCGATACTTTTTTTTGCTGCTGGTTGATCTTTCAGGGTCACTTCTAAAAAATGGTCTCAGAACTGAAAAAATAACAAAAGTAGTTTAGACTGGTGGAATCAACATGTTATTAATTCTCCTTAGAAAAGAGAATGCTGATTTATATGAGCATAAATTTATCAGCATCTCATGTATAGATGAATTTTAATAAAAGTTTGAAAATTGGACTTTTTGAATAAAGTAGGTGTCTGATGAGCTCGTTAATTGGTGGAAGCGATAGAAAATCAAAGGGTTCAAAATCTTAACCACTGCTGACCTTGTTAAACAGCTGCAACTCATACACATTAATCACCAGTGCACTTCAGTGCACTGGTGATTAATGTGTATAATCAAATAAATCATAATAATCATAACAAGTAAAGTGAGACAGTACAGGTGGAAGCTACCACCCAGACAAAAATCCTGTACAATATTTTAGCGATAATCAGCTCTTGTCATCTCTAATAACTCATCATTCATCTAGTTGTATACGGTTTCCGTCTAAAAGCATACATAGACAACGCTAAAATCACTATTGAGAAAACTCCCTTGCAGCAAAAAAAGTGAAATGGGTAGGTAGAGGTCTATGGAGGTCCATGATAATGTGCTCGATGGAAGGAACTATTTGCATTATTTAGCGTCTAAAAATTGATCACAAAATATGACGTCGTGCGTCAAAAGCATTGATATAAATATTTGTATCACCCGGTTTTTTTCAGTTTCCAAATCTTCGAGAATTACTAAATTTCCAATAACTCAGGACCACAGGCTGCTAGAAACAAAATTTTAAAAGGGTTTAATAGGATACACTAGTCCGGGGCAGATTAACTAATCACTGGACTTCTTACATGTCTGTAGCTTCGGAAAAATTGTTTGAAAACGACGTTATAAACGGGAAAATTCCTATTGCGCCGTTGGCCTTCATGACTTTAGTCAATTTTATATCACTAGCCTATCAAATTACCGACATGTTGATATACTACTTGTTGTAGATCATTTATATATGGAGGTACGAAAAAAGAGTTAGTAATTCCCTTGCCAAAAAAAAACGTAATTTTTCTAATGAAGGAATTAGTAACTAGCCGCTAATTAATACCGCATGCTTAGTCACGCATCACGGATTTCACTCAAATGTATCAATAATGAGGCGTAAAACTCTCCTCTGCGCGTACATGAAACAAAGTAATTTTGGTGCAGAGAGAGTCATTTTTAAATATCATTTACTCAGTAACTATCAGTGAGAGACAAAAAAGTTTACCACTATTGTGACGGTAAGATATGATTCTACGCCATAACATGATTTTTAAAGTCTCTAGGCTGATTTGAAAAATCCATTTGTACTGGCTACATTATTATGGTATTATATAGCATATTGCAGCAAGAAGTAGTATTATTTTTGTTGTTTTCATTTAAAAAATACTATCTTAAAATCTAAATTATTATTATTTAGTGCTTTTTAATTTTTTTTCTTGGAAGGATAGCCAGTATTTCAGATTTAATTATTATTGTCGTTGTCACAAAAACCAACGTCGGAAGTAGGCTACAATTTTGGCAATGTTTGCTTACCCAGTATTATTATTATAAAATGACACTGTAGAATTAGCACAGGGAACTTACCTAAAGCTAGTCACGATCAATAGAGAACGTCATCAATCATCAACTCGCCTTATATACTCTGGGTCATCCGGGTACTAAGTTACGTTATCCTCTTAGCCAGTCCCTGATGGTTTCCGGCATACACTACGGAACTTAATCTATACAGATTATACAACATGCCCCTCCTTTAAGAGGTACACAACGATAAGTTCAATATTTCGCATTACGCAAGATAATCACAAGCCACAAGTATAATGTCAGTAATCAAAAAGTGTCTTACCAAGTTCGGATCTCATTTAATCAATAACTTGTCAAGTACTCAAACGCTCATTATTAGCAATATGCAAATTAAGCACAATAAACACATTAAATCTATAAGCAATTACACTATAAACACTATAAATCTATAAGCTCTGTGACTAAATAAGATAGTCTGAAATCTAAAATTGTCTACTCATCCTCTTTGTCAAAAGGCCCATGGATAGAATCCATGTCACTCAGGTCCTCTGCTTCACCCCGTAGGGGCACTGAATCCGAAGATTCCATTTGTACACAAGGTACTACACTTTGTACACTAGGTACAACACTACCCTGTTCATGGGGGGTCGAGGACTCCTCCCCAATTCCAGAGCCTTCCGTGGCTGAAGCCGCAGGCTGTGATCGACCCGGGGTCTGTATAGACTGCACCGGGGAAGGTACAGACAGAGTCTGCATTGCATCCTTTGCTTTTTGGAGGTGGATTAGAGCCTCCCTGACTACTCTGGAGTTCGCATAGCGAACTTCCAACTGCTGCTTTCGGAGATCGAGAGCTTGCATCTTTAGCTGAAACACCCGTTTCAACTCTACTCTTTCAGCTTCGATGTTTGCTAACCCATCGTTAAAAGCTTTTTGGTCAACTAGGTTGCCCGGGTTCGACATGTTATCTATAAAACTTGATAACTGGTCTACTAGAGGCTCAGACTGTTTAGGTCGTTTTGCCTCAGGCTCGGTAACACCTTTCAATGAGCCGGCATAGCTAACAGTGCCTGCATGTGCTTTGGTGCCAGAGGAACCCGCCCCAAGTTTCCTCTTATTCTCTTTAAAGAAGGCGTTGCCACCTTCTTTACAAGCTTCCGACAGGTGGCCTTTTCTGCCGCACCACCCACATGTCGGTTGGCAATTACTTGCCCAATGCCCGTAAACTTTGCAGCGCTTGCAAAAGTTGCCGGGGCACTCATCACCGTGGTGATCTCTGCTTCTGCTATGGCAAATAATACAGAGTTTATTGCCCTTGTTGCCGAACACCAGTTTCTGGGTACCTTGTATATCAAGGAGTGTACCAGTAACGTCTATCTGCTCGCCATCTTTAGTGATGCGAAACACTTTGTGTCCAACAGCTTTGGCTTTACTGCTGCCGCTAGCGCTAGACGCACTTCCTTTAGGCACGCTCTGTGCCTTCTCACCACTGCTGGCTCTCGCACTCGAGTCACCTCCACTCACAACCGCGCTCACAGGGGCTTCATCACCACTCTGTTGCTTCCTTCTCACAGGTTTACCATCCTTTCCAACCACAAGCCACTCGTTCTCACTGTCACCCATTCTTTCAGTATAAGTAATCGCAGGGGGTCGCTTTAATCTGGAAAACAATAAAACACATAGGATTTAAAGATAAACCATATTGGGGTCTCTCTTTTTTCTGACAACTCGACCATACCTAGTGGTATATTGGTTCTCATTATCATCTCCTCTGGCAGCTGCCGGATCGGCTGGGGCTGCTGCCTGTTCCGTAACAGGCTCTGTATCAGCTTCCACCAGCTCAGGTTCTGCTTCGTCAGAATGAGAACCGTTTGTACTGGCTTCCACCGGCTCGTCAAGCACCCCTGGTCTAGGTCCATACAGCAGAAAAAGGTGTTTCCTATTCCTGCGTATTTCACTATCCCCTACCCTCACCCAGTAACTATCAGGTGTACTGTGTCTACCGAGGACTGTGCCTCTATCGCCCGAATCGCTCGGAGCATTCACCCACACAGGATCACCAGGTTCAAGGTCTGGCAATCTGCATACTCTATGTTTCTTATCAAAATTCTGTTTAGATTTTGACTTTTTATGTCTATCTCTATCATGAAAATTGTCATAGTCTAAGTCACTTTCATAGGGACTACCTAGTTGTGACCTTACAGCTCTGCCCAACATTAATTCACTGGGTGTATATCCAGTGCTTAATGGTGTGGTTCTATAAGCTAACAAAGCATCATTTTTATCAGCACACTTATACCACAACTTTTTAACAGTTTTAACTGCGCTTTCAGCCAACCCGTTGGACTGGGGGTATCTTGGACTACTAGTAATCAATTTGAAACCATTGTCTTTGCTAAAATCTAGAAATGCATTACTACTATAACAAGAACCATTATCAGACCTGACTATCTTTGGAACACCGAACCTAGAAAACAGCTCTTTCATCACGTTAATAACACTCCCAGATGTTTGGGATATCACAGGGATAGCCTCAATCCACCTTGAATAGTAGTCAATAAATACAATATACAAATCTCCTTTAAACATAAATATATCTGTGCCAACTACTTCCCATGGGGAGGAAGGTAGATCACTTTCATACAATGGTTGATGTTTAATTTCCCCATGCATAATACAAACATCACACGTTTCCACAAATTTCTTTATGTCCTGGCTTAGCCCTGGCCACCAAAAGTGGCGTCGAGCTCTACTCCTACATTTAGTAATGCCCTGATGTCCGGAGTGACATCTGTCTAAATACTTGTCCCTTAATTTGTGTGGGACATATACTCTGGCATCAAAAAATATCATGCCATTGTAAACCGTAAGACTCTCTCTGCTGGCGAATAGCTTGCCTAATTCACCAGTATACTTGAGGTCTGGCCAGCCGTTCACGATGTAATCTATAACAGTCACACATATATCACATTCATTAGATGCATTAAACAGTTCCTCTTCTCTACCGTCAAAATAGCTAGAGGACGAGAAAATAGCATTAACGTACATTTCTACCTGTTCGCTATCACTTAAATCACTAGAATCATAAGGCAAGTCATTAGGCCGGCTCAAGGAGTCGGCTAGATACATTTGACTACCTGGGGTATGAAAGATATCAAAGTCGTACCGCATTAACCTTAATTTAAATCTCTGCACTCGAATAGGCATAGAACATAAATCTTTTTCACCTAGTAAAGTTACTAACGATCTATGGTCAGTTTCCACTTCGAACTTTCTACCTACTAAGTAATAGTCAAATTTTTCACATGCCCAAGTTATAGCAAGTGCTTCCTTTTCTACCATGGCGTACCTCTCTTCAGCGGGAGTCATTTTCCTGGAAGCATACTCTACCGGTTGCCACTGACTGTTTGCATTACGTTGTAGCAACACTGCGCCTAAAGCATTTTTGCTAGCGTCTGCAGACACACGATGTTTTTTATTAACATCAAACGTACAGAGCACTGGGGCCTTGGCTAACTCATTTTTAATAGCTGTAAAAGAATCTACTTGATCAGGTCCCCAATACCATGCCGAGGTAGCGCCCGAAATAGCATGTATGGGGGCACATAACTCTGCAATATTACAACTAAATTTACTCAGATAATTAACCATACCAGTAAATCTCCTAGCCTCCGTCTTATTAGTAGGCGGAGACATACCCATGATAGCTTTAATTTTATCAGGGTCTGGTTTAACACCTTCACTGCTAACTAAATGTCCTAGAAACTTAATTTCTTCACATCCAAACTGACATTTATCTTTACTCAAAGTCATACCTGACGACTGAATTTTCTCTAGTACTTTTCTCAGACGCTGCCAATGTTCTCTGGAATCTTTGCCATAAACCAGCACGTCATCCATCAAACAAATAACACCGTCCAAGCCACTTAATACCTTCTCCATCGTTCTCTGAAAGAACTCTGGAGCCGACGAAATACCAAAAGGCATCCTGTTAAAACAATATCTACCCCAAGGGGTCACAAAAGTTGTCAGCAATTTACTGTTATTATCTAATCTCACTTGCCAAAACCCTGAGTTAGCATCTAATTTAGAAAACATAACTCCTTGTGACAGTTTTCCTAACATATCTGAAATTCTCGGAAGGGGGTAAATTTCCCTTTCTACACATTTATTCAAATTAGTTAAATCTACACACATTCTAATTTTGCCATTTTTCTTAGGCGCAATTGTTAAGGCTGAACACCAATCCGTTGGCTGCTCTACAGGACTGATAACTCCTGTAGACAACATGCTATCTATTTCTTTTCTGGCTAAGTCTATTAAACCAGCAGCAATGGGTCGTGGTGCATACACCTTCTTGGGCTGTGAATCATTTTTCAAACTAATTCTGAAAATACCTGGCATGGTACCTAATCCTTTAAACACTTTAGGAAACTGTTCAATAGGATCAAATAAGTCTAAGCTAACAGCATTAACAACGGCTAGCAAATTTAAACGTCTAATCTCAGGCATACCTAGTAAATTCCTGGTAGCACCTCTCAATACATATAAAGTTGCATTGGTAGATCTATATTTACTCTTAATTTCTGCTTTATGGATACCTGCTACATCTAATGGCGAACCATCAGCACCCGTTAAGGCACGTTCTGATTCGGATAAATCTAAACTCAACTGTTTACTTATTTTTTCCGTTACAGTGGAAACATCAGCACCTGTATCTATAGTAAACTCTACCTTAGTGTTATTAACACGTAGAGTTTGCACTAGTCTACGACCTAGTCAGGTGTTTTTGTTGCTATTTGCAAACCTTACTGCTCTTGAAGGACTCCTGCGTCTGTTATCGCTTCTATCACTACTGCTATATCTATCAGACACCGGGCTATAACGACGTCTGTTATTCTTACTAGACCTACGACTATTCCTAGATGACTTACAGTCCATAGAAGTATGGCCCTTACCCTGACATGCAAAACATCTGACGCTGGGACATTCCCTCAAATAGTGTCCCAAACGTTTACAACCATGACATGTAATATTGTTTTTATTACTACTACGCCGCCTCCACTCAGGTGTAAAAGAACTATCAGAGCTGCCTGAGCTTGAACGACTTAGTCTCCTAGACGATCTATAACTCCTACTACTACGTCTACTTCTAGATACTCTACACACTGAGCTTTCGTCGTAAGATTCTGGTGAATCACTACCACTACTGCTATGTTTAGCCAAAGTATGTTTTTTCTTATCCTTTCTATCGATATCTATAGCATCTACCTCTTGTTTTATATTTCTGCTAACAGATAATCTATTAAAACCTGTACTACTACCAGCTAAATACTCCTCGGATTCTTTAGCTGTAACTCTATTTTTACATTTAGTACAGAACAATTCCCAAGTTAACTCTGCTTCAGCCATTAAAGATTTCCTTAATGCTTGGTCTCTAAGACCACAAACTGCGATAGATAAAGCTAGGGACTTTCTAACTTCATCGTCATTACCTAGAGCTACTGATCTACTTAATTTCTCTACCCTATGGTAATATTCTACCTCATCCTCACCACTCAACTGTTTAGCACTAACAAATTTGTTTGTTTTAATGTAGTTTGACTCTTCACGCTGATAAATACCTTGTAATGCTGTAATAGCATCATCAAAAGTAGCTGTGGCGGCACTATAGTCAAATCCTACTGAACTCAAAGCTTTCATGCCTTCGCTACCTATGGCATGAAGTAAGGCTAACAACGTTATTCTACCTCTAAATTTAGGTTGTGCATTACCCTCTACATTTTCAGTACCTAATTTTACTACCGTCATCTCAACACATATTCTGTACCTAGCTAACCAGTCAGAAAAACACGCAGACATGTCACCTACGCTAGGGTCATGTTTCAATCTAGGAAATGAATTAAAATCAAAGCCTGATAGAGATGCCATGATTATGATAAGCACTTAACCACAACAATATATTACACAAATTATTTTTACCAATGCTAACACACACTGTCCCCGAGAGCACTATACAATAACACCACACAACAATAACACTGTAAATAAACACTACACAATACAGTAACACCACCACTGACAACCCAAAATAACAATTTAATATTAATTAATAATATAATCACAGAACAACACAGTTAATCACACACACTTGTAATGGTTCTCAGATAATTGACAATTTTGAGCACTCAACACGGTTTAGGTAAGCACTGCCTACGACGCCATGTAGAATTAGCACAGGGAACTTACCTAAAGCTAGTCACGATCAATAGAGAACGTCATCAATCATCAACTCGCCTTATATACTCTGGGTCATCCGGGTACTAAGTTACGTTATCCTCTTAGCCAGTCCCTGATGGTTTCCGGCATACACTACGGAACTTAATCTATACAGATTATACAACAGACACCGGTGTTTAGCAATGACAGCATCACACAAACAGCAACATAATCAGCAAACCAGGTATTTTCGTGGCCAGGGTAGGGGGTTAGGTGGTTTCGGGATACCCATTGACTGATTGATTTATTATTAATTTAATTATTATTATCATCATAAATAATACGAGCAACCAACATCAGCCATCAGTTCACTTACACGTGTCTTACTAAGGGGAGAACGATAATACTGTTTACTATGACATAGTAAAATGTTCAGACTCTCACTGGGTGGGATCTTGAGGGTGAACAAGATAGACAGCAATGCTTACAGACGGTCGATTGACAAAAAAAGTATTGCAGCTACCAAAGTCGATAATTTCGCAGTGTATTAGGCCCGCAGCAATAGCAGTCCTGCAGTAACTGATCCAGACAAGAGAGCACAACTCCTTTCTGATTACAAACTTTTTTTCTAAAACAGAAGTTGTCTTAACCTATTTGATTCAAGGGAAGACTACTACCGTAATGGGAAGAAAATTGCACAGATTACTTCATGATAATATATGGATTTCCGTTAGTTACCAGGACATATTACAGGGGCGTTTCCAGCTATTAGGGAGTTTGCGAAGCTGTGGCGAGAACGACAACGACTACGAGAACGGGGTCACGTGATTGGATTACCATGGATTAGCAGTCGATGTCTGGTAATGTAAAGGCGTTCTCGTATGGCCCTGAACGTCATTTCTCAAAAACCACGGTCGTTTATGGAGCTCTCCGTGAGCACATAGACCACTAATGTCCTCCATATCCATAGGCATCATATATATTACACCCATTAGCAAAAACGACTTTTCTTTAACCCGCTCTCTTTAGTGCTGAAAACCTGATTCTAACAATCCCCAACAAGCGCTGCAGTTTAGCAGTGCGAATCTCTCCTATTATTATGTGTGCTGATCAAAATTATTATTTTTAATTGCATTGCTGTTGCTATGTTCATGACAAAATGCGGCTATTATTTTTAGTTGATGTAAACCTTAATGATGTTGTTATTATTGTTGTAGTAGTATTCTTGATTTATTAAATATTATTTTATAATATTTTTTATATTATAAATAATAATAATAATTACAATTAATAATAATTATCTAATAATCATATAATAATAATAACAAAAAAAATTGTTTATTACTCCTTTATAATTATTACTGTTCACAAAAAATAATAATAATAAATTAATTAATGAATATTATTATTATTATTAATTATATAATAATAAAGTGTTGAATCATAATAATAATAATGATACATTTTTATTAATTTATTGGTTGGTGTAATTCAAAAGACAATTGCAGAAAGTTTAGAAAGAAGAAGGGATGAACAACAACTTAACAACTACTGAAACAAAAACTTTATGAATGATGATGAATTGAATGAATGATTAAAATCTTTATTCTTCTATAAATATAAATTGTAATAATAATTAATTAAAATATTATATATATGTTGTAATAAATAATAATATGTGTAATATTTTCTATTATTATTTCAAAAAAAATGATTGATGATAATAATGATATAAACAATGATCTATGATATAGATATATATAATATAGATGAATCATCGATGATGTAAAATATAGTGACAATAATACATATATTTGTAATATATATAATTAATAATATATGTTTGTGTTTGTATGTGTAATCATAAATAAACAGCATATTATTTATTTTTATTACATTTCAGTTTTTTATGTATTATTTATTGTAGACGCAAAGAAAATAATTGAAATAGTAACAACATTACAACATTGTGATTATATATATTAAATATAATAATATTCTAGCAAAATAATGTATACAGGCAAACAAAGCAATAATAAAGAAGAATACTACTGAACAGACTGGTGATAAAAAAAACAAAAACAATGTACGTAATAATATGGTGGTCATTGGCATAAATCCACCATGAATGACATGCTTTGAAGTGTCCACAACTTGGCTTGGTAGTTGAGTGAAGAGACTTAGCAAGGACATTTCAAGCTGTTTTGGATGGTCCTACAATACCAAGGACTTCTCATGTCTGAATAACTTGTGATCAGAGTAAACGCATGGCCACAAAGTCTGCAAGTAGATCCAGAAATTCCTCATGGTATTCCGTTTATTTTTCCTTTTCATGCTGTAACCCGCTACTCTTTTTGAAAGAAACAGAGTTGGATGTCAAAGCTTTAGTTTCTTAACAGCACTACAGAAAGCCTCTAGATGTAGCTAGAATAAATAAATGACACACTACTGCGCATCAGAAGTGACTGAGAATCTTACCCAGCAGCTATCGACCCTGAGTCCAACACCCAGACCACTATGCCACCCTGACTGCCACTATATACAAGTGATAAGTAGGAAAATAATATATACAGAAAACTGATTTAGTTACATTTTTCAATTTATACCATAATCAATTACCCTAATCTATGGTGGCTCATAACGTAAGACGGTTTCGTTTTCAAAGCGTATGAACAGATTTGAAATAGTCCAGACAGTTTGCAAAGCGTCTTTTACATTGAAAATAATTGGGTAATTGTAGTAAAATAGCCCAAGAAACTATGTTTGAAAACGGGCTTTTGGTAATAATAAATTAATTGTCAGCCTCAGCAGTTGCGGGATTCATGCTATAAAACTGTATTTCCTGTCCAACAATTGTAAATTCTGCAAAACGTATAGTTGTCTTGCAAATAATTCAGACGGTTTAGAAATGATCCAGATGATTTAGAAAATTACACACCGTATGGACGCTTTAAAAGAGTATGAACTATTTAAAAACCGTATGAATTATTTTGAAATAATCTGAACTGTTTTATAATAGTCTAAAGTATTTTGAAATGGTTGGAAAAGTTTGCAAAGCACACGGCTTTCGAACCAAAAGCGATCGTTATCAGTTTATTTATAGCCTCTATATAACTTTATCAACATAGACATCGATCAAAAGACATAGAGCAAGTTAATTAACTGTATAAAAATGTTGTTGAGCATAATCTCTAAAACTAATTTTTACATTTACAGTTAGGTTGTATTTATTATTTAAAATAATTTAAAACCAATAATATTTAATAAATGAAAAGATTTTATTTATTAAAAAAATTCAACTCTTTAGTAAAAACATTTATCAATCATAAATGGACTGTAGATCTTGAACAATAGAGCGAACTAGCAAACTGGCTCAAATTTTCAAAGCCTACGAACGATTTCACAAAGCGTTCAGAAGTTTTGCAAAAGTTCAGACTATTTCAAATCGATTCAAACGGTTTGGAAAGGGTTCAGACGTTTTAAAATACAAAACACAAAACGTTCTGAGCCACCATACTAATCATTAATGATTACAACAAATAGAAACAAACAAGGCCGCTACCAACTAAATTTAATAAAAACTTTACAATAAATGTAATAATGTGATAAAAGTGCACAAGTACTAATAGTAGACACTGCTTTGTGTTCAATTATGCAATTTGGGTCTCTTTAAATTCAGGAGCTGAGTTGTTCAATTTTCAGTAGACATGTAAACATGAAAAGAAAGCTGTATATTGTCTGTGTTTGTAATTGTTGTGTGGAATTAGTTCACCATGCACAAAAATTGTTGTACACACCAAAATTTAGCTGACAGTATTTATTTAGTTTTGCCTTATTTTTTATCATCATATACAACTTGGAAGGACATAGGAAGACATACTTCATATACTGCATATTGGTAACGACAGCTGTTTTAAAATAAACGTTCATAATAGCGTGTGCATCCGACCACCCGAAACTTGCACTAAGTAATACTCAACATTTCTCAGGACAACAATGCATGTGTTCAGGATGTCGTATGGAGGTGTTACAACAACGTGTGACATGTATGAGATTTATGGAGACAGAAATAGAAATCAATAAATGCAAAATATTTTTGTTAGTATACATTAACAGTAGGAACAACACAAGCTAACATGAGTGATGAAATAACATAGGGTTACAATCATTACAAGCACAAAGAAATAGTGCATCAATCGGCCTCTTCTCTGCCAGTTTTGTCCCCATGTTTATTGGTTATTTATTTTTGCAATTGCAGACTTACAGATGGCTAGCTTCACAAAGCGAAAGCTATTTGTATGGAAGGCAGCAACGGATTTGGAGTTATTGCGAGTAGTGGCTGCCACTCATCCATCAACAGCAAATCAGTGGGATGAACAGGTTGTGGACATTATCAATAATAATATAGAGCTTGATGCTAAACAAGTGACTCGCCGGGGATGTCAGGAACATCTACAATTGCTCCTGACAAAATACAAATCAAGAAACCATCAGCTACAAAGTGCGTGAGTTGTTCATCATTGATACTGTTTATGATGATATAGCATTCCGTAGCATTTTCATATACCAATGAAAGATAAACCGGCGGTTTATTTTTTATTGGTGGTGTTGGTAATGATTAATTGCTGGACAATAGAATTCTGCTGTTAACTAGATAAAATTCCATGTCATGAGCTATTGTTTATATAACACAGGCTATGTTTCATCGTTATCAAAGATTGCGCTTTTTGATGTTGGTGAGTAACCAAACTAAATGTGTTGCCTTCAGCGTTTACATGAATTGACTCTTTTGGAGGAATTATCTCACCTCACAGTAAAATTAAACATTCTTTCTTTAGGGAAAAATCTCCATTTCAATTCAATGAATTGGTTAAAGGTGATACTTTGTTAAAAATTTTTTCTTCTTTTGTTACAGCTCTGGTATTGAAGAAGAAGTTACAGAGCAAGACACTCTTTGTCAAGAGTTATTGGAATGGCATTTGGAGGAGGAGACCTTAAAAAAGGACAAGGAGAGAGAACGACAAACAGAAAAAGAGGCCGACAATACTAGAAAGGATGACGACGAGGCAGCTGGAAGGAAAGTTCGCCACTCTGCTATGAGAGGTACAATCGTTTAGCTGCTAACAAACTGGGCACATTTTAAACGCTTAGCAAAGACGCTACAGGTGTTAATCTGTGTCTATTAGGCATCTCAGGATGGATAGATATAAGTGTGTTAATGCCTAGGAGGACAACTCCAATATTTCTTCATATGTGACTTATTTCTGTCTATTACACCGACCTACCTCTCCCTGCTCTCTAATATATTCCATATACTTTGGATGCTGATCATGCAGCAATACGTTATAATCGGTCGCAGCTTCTTCCCTAACCTCTTTGTTTCTGTTTCACTGTTTATCACTGCTGTCTTGTGTCTCACCATGCAAAGTCATCAAGTTTCATATTTTGTCAAATTAACAATTTTTTGCAGCTACTCAGGTGGAAGGAGATAGCCAGGAGGTGGAGAATGCCTCAAAGTCTAAAAAGTTCAAAATGTCAAGAAAGTCCATTGCTGAAACACTTAACGAACGGATGCTCTTGAAGATGGAGGTCAAGAAAGAAGAACTAGAATTGAGGAAGCGAGAGTTGGCGCTGGCAGAGGAAAGATTGCAGTTGGACAAAGAACGACAAGCACATCAGCTAGAACATGAAAGGAAGCTGCAGGAGGATGCCCAAAAGCAACGGGATCAAATGTTACAAGCCCTGGTGGCGATTACCGGTAAACTGAAAGATAAATAACTACCGATTATATATCTTTAAAAGATCTAATTTTATCTCAGTCCAAGTTGATACTTACAAATTTATGATTATATATTTTGTAAAAGATCTGATTGATCTTATCTATGTATTGTTTAGCTAAAGTTGACAATTATATATTTTTAAAAGATCACATTGATCTCATACATACATTTCTGTAGCAAAGGTTTATGATTACAAGATTATGATTGCATTAAATTTTAAAAGGTTTGATGTCCGGTATATATTTTTTAAGCAATTTACCAAGAGTTGATAATTATATATTTTTGAAAGATCTGATTGATCTGATGCATACATTTATCAGTAAAGGTCGATGATTACAAGTTCATGATTGTATATTTTTAAAAGATGTCATGTACATGCATATACTTTTTAAGCAATAAATAATTATATCTCATAGAAACATTTCACAGATCATTTATGTTTGGCGACAGCAGATTAAAGATTTGTGATACCATTCTAGAGTTCATTGTACTTCCTCGTACTGTAGATACTCTTCTAAAGAGGGCGGTGAACTATCAAAGAGTGCATTTATGTTTGCTCCGTATAGACAAGTATGGCAGTTTGTCAGCAGTGCAGCGACTAGAAATATTTTGCCTACGGGTTGGAGGTAGAGTTTCAGATTCTTCTTGAAATCGCAGAAGCTCCAGTAGTTTCAAATTTTCCAAATCCGTATTCAACACTCTGTCGGATAGATGACATTCTACGATTGAATGCTTCTTCTTCTGGAGTAATTCTGACAGTTTTATAGGGTGCAATGAGCTGTCGTAGTAGTGGATAGGCGGGATCTCCATAGATGCAATATCTGAGTTCATTGTTCATCAATGGCAGCTGTTGCATCTGATCCATTATTTGGCTTTCCCTGAGCAGATGGGCATCATGTCGTCTGATTTCATAGGGCCCATGCAGTGTCCCAATGATGCCGGTTGGTAACATCACGGCTTGAAATTTCAGTGAGTGTACACGTTTGTGACCGTTGTAGACTATTCTTTGATGGTATAGAGGTTTGCAAATAGCCGAACAGTTCCGTCAATGAACCCAATACAGTTCTTCAATGGACCTACATTCCCAACCAGATTTGCAAGCTGTTGGAAATCTAAGCATGGGTGATTCAAGGTTTCCAGTAAATCATGGTATCTTGTGTGAAGGTCATCAAGTGTGTGTGCTATCACTCTGCTTAGCACAGACTCGGATCGTGCAAACACAGGTACGAGGTGAGACAATCGAGATGGATAGGCGAGCCTAAACAATAATATAACCAGAGCTTCTAAGCCGTCAACAATTGAACCATT
>CALYOO010000520.1:0-24741 GCA_945261195.1 Cryptosula pallasiana
AGGTGACTAACAACAATAGGAGCTGCTGTGTTCATCCATCCATTACACTAGTCAGCTACATAATAAATACTGATGCCAAGTTAACAGCCATGATAGCACCCCGAAAAAGCCCAGGGGGTTTGATCCACTCACATTATACTACCAAGTTTTTAAAACTTGAAATGCTGTCACAAAGTTATCTGTACTAGCTACAAAAAATGGAATGTGGGTGTAACAACTACTTTTAATGAGGATTACATAATTATTGTTATTATTTAATATGATAGTACTGCACAGTTCATCCTTTCTAAGTTTAATGCGGCAACACATCTGCCAAATGTTTGGCAAACTCACAAAAGAAACTAAAAGTCATAAACCCTTTAGAGAATACATAGCTTTATACACCAATACAAGACGATTACATAATTTCTTTGAGAACCATTTTTTCACAAATTCAGCAAGACAGAAAATCAAAGATTGGCACAAATAACTCGTAGCAATCCTAACAAAGCTTCGCTCTACAAGTCTCTTTACCTCTGAGATCTAGACAATGAAAGTAAACTCTGCACGCTTCCTTGGTAGCTTGCCAGTTTCTGTCTATGTTTGAGAAAACTTAGACATACCGGAAGTCGCTTTGAGCAGTTAACAATCCAGTAACTTTACGTTAAGGTATTTGGTTCACTGTGCTCAATGCAAAATTTTAATGACCAGACGTTCATGATGAGCTTAAAATCCGTGGACTCATATGAAACTAAGTAAAACAATCCACTCTCCAGCAGGTTGCAAACATGTAGAAATGCTTTAGACTACTTTCCAATTCTAAGGGAAATGCTAGTATTTAAGTAAGAACCTGACAATGTTACAGCCTTCTAGTGTCAATCTTGGAAAATTGTGTATCATACCTTAAAAAAACAATAAATTGACAGGGTAATATAGTTAGTTCTAGCACAAGTTGAGAACGAGAAATCATGGTCTCACGTAAATAACCAGCAGAACTCGGTTCGTTGGAAAAAAATGTTTTGGTATATATTCGGTACTTGCTGTAATTGTTTTCTGTCAACATCACTATTTTAAATGAACACCCAATATTTTTTGTACAAGTATCACTCCCTTGATCTGATATATATATGTAAGAGCAGTATAATAGGAGCAGATCTTTAGCTCCTTGAGATTCATTCTGTAGCTCCAACATCAGATTATTTCACTCACATATTTGGGGTTCATGCCATGAGTCTGGTCCCCAGTCACAAAGATTGTTGACACATGGATGGCTTCTGATCATTATTTTGTCTCAGATACTAGCAGCTCTTGATACTTTTTTATCATTTTTGTCGTGTCTTGCCAATAATAGGGAAGTCCCCTTTTTGCTTCATTGTTATTGGTTACTTGGTTACTGATAAGGTCATGTTATGTGGCCAGCTAGACTGCTGCACTTTTTGGCTGTGCACTGTTGAACCTAGTTGTGTACTAATAAACAGAAATGCATGTATTGCCTACACATCTTTTCAGTATCAATACATAACAACTAGCAACAAGGATAAAACCGTCATTACGACAGGAGTAGGGAGACTTGATGAATTCGACCCAAAACCCGTTCGTTGGACAACTTTCAACATGCGCATGGAGTGTTGGTTAACAGCCAACAAGCTGACGAAGGCACAGCCACAGCTCGACTGTTTTATAGCGGTTGTGGGGTGCAAGACTGTTGAGCTGTTAGTCAGTCTTTGAACACCTGAATTAGTTACAGACAAAACCTATGAGGAGCTTCTTTAAAAACTAAATGCATACTATGACAGCTCAGTGAACAATGTAAATGAAAGTGTGAAATTTCACATGAAAATGCAGCAAGAACATGGGTTGATAAATGAGTATATAGTGGCTGTTAGTGAACTCTGAATTAGCTGTGGGTTTGGAAATGGTGACGCCTTGTTCAACCGCTTACGTAACAGATTGATCACTGGTATAAGAGATGGCAGTATACGTGACGCTCTGCTACAAGAGGCTTCAAACGCCGATCCGCTAACGTGGGATAGAGCAAAGAAACTGGCTGTGCCAGTAGTAATGTAGGAGCAGATTTCACTAAAAAAAGACCTGCCATCTACTCCTAAAAACTTTTTGATAGTTAGATTTTTTGGTTCGTTTTACAGACCTGTCAAAAGTGTATCTGTTAGTTTTAGATGATTTTTGTTAGTATTGTAATGGATTTCACCATCCACTACTGGACACAACTACTGCCGGCTGTGCAAAGACTTAACTCCTGCCTTGCAAGCCCTGTACAAATCCCTAGCTACCCAGTCAACACTGGCATAACAGGTCAAGCTCTGCTCCAAATGTCCTGACAGGTATACAAGCCTGCCAGAGACTACTGCAACTCCAAGTATTCCAAGTCAAGAGAAAGGTGTTCACAAATATAAGGGTTATTTATTTCAGAGCTCTCTGGCTCCAACATCACAAATTATATTAAAAGGCATATCAATACATTATAACATGTTCATTCAAGCATATGTGTAATTAACCAATGTAATTGCTAGAATTGTCTATTGTCCAATAGAGTCGCTTGACGTATTCAGTGGGCGGAGTCTTTGTCTTCTCTTAACAGCAGTCTCTGCTAACTACTATGCTCTGTTCTTGTCTAAGCTTTCCAGTCTCCAAGTAAGGGTACACAACTGCTAACTTGTTGTCGGGGGTAGCAACTACCAAATTCCCCCACATACTCCGCTCCATTAGTTGCTCTGGCCACTAATTTAATCAATAACAGGATTTTGATCAGATTTATCCTTCCCAGAATCAGCATATATTTATTTTTACCAAGAGACAATGAACCACATTGTGCTAGATATAATGACAATAACTGGAACATGTGGGAACTAAAATAGTTCTTCTCTGAATTTAGTGGCTTTCTCCTTGTAGTAGGTTATTTTTGCCTTTGCCAGCTCGGCCTCTGCTTTCAGTGTTGTGATGGATTCTGCATCCTGCTTGCGGCGCAAGGCCCGGCTCCTCATACTAGTCAAGATCGCCTCTAGGCGGCTGGCCTCTTGGTCTGCCTGTTTGGCCAAATGCTCTCGCCTTTGGAGAAACCCTTGCGATGGTTTGGGGTCGACCTGGGCCTCTGCCATTTCTTGTTTGCCAGTACTTGTGGCTGCAGGTTTCCTGTTAGCTGGATGCTTTTCCTTTCTCTCTGGAGGTCTCCAGGGAGTGCTGCTCACCCAGCAGCTTCAGCACTTTTATTTTGTCGCCCACTTCCTATTTGGTCTGCCTGGTAGAGTCTATTGACTCTTCTGCTCGATCTCGCTTGCATGACTCCCTTGTCTGGTTTGACTCAGACTGACTCTGCTCAGTTTTCTTCTCATCTGATGGGCCAACCCTGGTGGGGTAGCAGTGCTGGAACTTTGGAGGGTTTACCCAACCGGTGAAGTGGCAAAACTCCTCATGTTTTGCCTGTCTACAGCATAGATGCAGCCGGTCTATCTGTAGAGGTCTTTGTTAGTGACCTCATCTAGCTTCATCTGTTGCGAGTAGACTGCATCCGTAGATTCACTGGTGTACCTTCACCTGCAGTAGTAGCGTACAAAGTGCTGTTGGGTATGTACCCTTAGTTGTCGAAAGTTTTTAGCTGCATACTGACATCTCTGGCACTGGAAGCCTACTGCAACATCTAACAGGTTTCGTATTCTGTCCTCCGTGTGCGGGCCTATCCATTTCAAATTCTCCCATTTGGGTGGCACCCGCTTTCCTTCTGCGTTGAAGGTGGTACACAGCTCGTCCTCTAGAGTGGCTGGGGGAGGGTCCCTAGGTGCCTTCACTGTTGAAACCTTCTCAGGTAGGCTTGGCTTGGTCGCTCTGACAAGCCGCACTGTGAGTTTTGGCCGGACCTCCACCACAGATCTGCTTTCATCACCGCCGCCTTAAACAGAAAAGGTTGGATCAGTGTGACTCTGCCCACCAAGCGTCCCCTTGCTGGGAACTTCTCACCAGAGGTGATAGGCAGTGTCTGGACAACCCTTAGTATGCCGGGCATTGACAGCTCCACTGGCATCTGCATGGCTTCATTTCTGCTACATGAGTCCGCTATCTGCCCTCGCTTACTTCTTGACACCATTCCCAGCGTTTCTAACTGGTTCTGGCCTGTCTCTGCTTGATGCCGGCCCTGTACAGAGGGTAGCCGGCCTGGAGGTGTTGCCAGCTGGCCCGGAGGTGCTGCCAGCTAGCCCGGAGGTGTTGCCAGCCGGCCCGGAGGTGGAGACAGCTGGTTCGGTAATGAAGCTTCACTGCTATTATCTGCAACATCCTTTTTAAACACTAGCTATTCAGTGCTCTAGCTGGAGGTGTTGGTGAGGCTTTAAAGCTGGCTTTGGCTGCTACTCCTTTACTAGGAAGGGGAGGAAATTCTGCTTCATTAGTTGGAGATGACGATCCGCATTGTAACGCTAAACGATCTCTACAAGAACTGTTGGTCAACACCCAAGCATTGTACCTACCCTGGTTGTTGGCCAAATTAGTCTCTGGTTCTGCTCCTTCCTGCACTGCTGCTTTGTTAATCTCTTGTGCTGCTGGTCTGCTACACCCCTCAATCGGCAAACTCAGTTCTGCTGTAGGCATAGCCAGTTATCTGTCTTCTTGGTTAGGGTATATTGGCTCAAATCTTGCCAGGTTAAAAGTTAGCAGTTTTTCCTCATCTAAGAGGTCTGGTAGCATCCTGTCCATCTGTTTGGCTTGGATGTATCTGGTGACTGCTTGAAGAAATAAATTGTGTCCGTTTACTTCGGCTTCACTGGTGGCAATGAACTGGTGGCAAATCTTAGCTGCATGTTTACATGCTTGACTCACTTCCTGTGAGTCACATTCTGTGGGCAGTTGGTGGAGCCCTACTGGGAGCAAACTGGCTTTTTTGTGTTTTCCTGGAAAACCTGAATTTGCCTGGAGCTTAAGGAGGGTTGACTGAACTGGACTCTGGGCTTCTCTCGAGTCCAAGAATGTGTCATCTAACTTGAACGGTTCTCCTGTTACTGCTGCCGCTGTCGCGGGTGTCTCTTCAGTTTTCTTTATTCTGTTGGGAAATGTGTCTTCTTTTATACGGTGACATAGTGGCTGGCCAAGCCGTATGGGTGATCCTACATTTCTTCTGGGTCTGCTGCTTACTCCTCCATTTCTTCCTCCTCCGCCATCAGGGGGGGGGGGGGGGGTAGGGGTAGATTCTCTGTTTTCTGCTCCTGTGGCTGGAGTTCTTGTCCAAATTGGACGCCGTTCGCAGGGGGGGGGTCCAGCGGACTGTTTGCTATGCTTGGCTGCACTCCTAATTCTTGGTGCCCCACAGCCTGAGTTGTAGGCTCCACTGGTGGGGGTAACACAAGGGGTTAATTCTGCTTCATCCACTGGTACTGGCCCTTCCCCGCCTTCTCACTGCACCCTTCATGTTGGTTCTGTTGCTGGGGTTCTATAGCAGCTGGAGCATGTCCCCTAGGGTCGGGTAAACTGCTGTAGGCTTTAGCCTGCTTCTGTTTTTCACAGATGCCTGTCCTTGCCGAGAGATGAGGTAGCTATGATTGGAATAGGCCTCCTCAACCATATACGGCCCAATGAATTTTGGCTGCAACTTTGGGTTTTCACCCTTTCTCCTCCTTCTATTTTCCAGCCAAACTTGATCTCCTGGAGCATACAGGGAAGGCTCCTGCCGTTTTCATCCCGGATCTGACTCTGCTCCTTTCCTAAGGTGTCATGTACTAGCTCTAGACGCTCCTTGAGAGCCTGAGCATACTCATGAACTGGCACGTGATCAGTTAGGGGTGGGTGGTAAGCAATTTGGTCTGGGAGTCTCAGCTCTCGACCCAGCATCAGATAGTTTGCCGTTTCATCTGTTACGGAATGCGGGGTGGCTCTGAAAGCTCGCATGAGCTGTAGCAGCATCAGATCCCATTCCTCTGGTTGTGTTTTTCAGCAGCAAGGAGCGTAAAGAATCTCCTAACACCCGGTTATTGCGTTCCACCACTCCATTTCCCTGTGGGTGGTAGGGAGTAGTTCTGGTTTTCTCTATGTTCCATAGTGAACATAGTTCTCTCATTAGGCTGGACTCAAACTGCGCCCCTTGATCAGTATGGATCTGCTCCGGTATGCCTATATAGCAAGACACCCGTTCGTCCAGAGCGGTGGCCACTACTGGAGCCGTGGCATCTGGAATTGCCAGGGCATCCTGCCACCTGGTAAAGTGGTCGGTTAATATCAAAATCCATATGTTGCCCTGTCCATCTCCAGCAGCAGTCTGACCAGGTCCACCGCTAACTTTTGCCAAGGTCTGCCTGCGTACATTCCCTGCCGGCCGGATTAGGTCTAGTGCCAGTAGTAATATATGAGCAGTGTTTTTTTTTGTGGAAGAGTGCTAGGGGGTTATGCATTGGGTTACGGCTTTGAATGAATTCGCCGAGTTTATATTGTATTTCATTTGAGGGGCATTTCAGTGGCATTTAAGTGGCATTTGAGTTTTGATTATTTTTTTTACTTAATTTGAACTTATACGGTATTTAGATTTTAAACGTATGGCATCTAAATTTTGAATGTATGGCATTTAAGTTTTGATCATTTTACATAATTCGAACTCATATGACGACATTTTGATGAAGATGGAGTTGTAATTGCCACTGAATTGTTTTTGTATATGATATAACTATCTACAACACTATAGTTATTGTTATAACTTTATTATTACATAATAAGTGTTACATTATTTGCTTACTGGTGAATGTAATAAAATAGATATCATAATAAAGTGTAATAGCTTGAATATATAGTGTTGAAGTCTATAAAAACTTTTTAATTTGTAAAGTATTTGATGACTTTACAAGAAATATCATCACATTCAGGTTCAATGATGATGAGAAGGTTTTCTTCAAGTTTAAGTTTACTATCTTCCGACACAGACAGAGAAAGTTTTGAAAAATCCTCCAAACCATTATAAATAAAAACTCTATAAATCGGTGGTGTTGAATTTGTAATTGCTACTGAATTGTTTTCGCATATGATGTATCTATCACACACGCAATCAGTAGCAATTTCGGTTTCTTCATAATTGTATATAGTACAGTTTGTAGGGCTTGGGTGTTCCAAAATTAAATCGACTAAACCCAGAGCTTGTGGAAGAGATGGAATTGATGGTGATAAAGCAGGAACTACTGACTTGTTTGTATTTTTTGTCGTCGTTGTCTGTGGAAGTGTGGTGGTTGTTGTAGTCGGGGTTGTTTTCTGCGGAGTTGTGGTGATTGTTGTCGTTGTATGTGGAGTTGCAGTGATTGTTGTTGGAGTTGTTCTTCGAGTCGTAGTTAGTAATCCTTTATCGTATAAACGTATGTAATTTAAAGCTTCATCGGTTTTGCAAACAAAGCAGTGTTGAGGCCACATATCACGAGTGTCACAGCTTCTACGTAGGTGAGCAGGTTCCATGAAACATGTGAGTCTATATATACGTGTTTTAAGTTTTTTCTTAAAATACGAGTTACTGAATTAACCGCTTCCATATTAAGAATTCCCCAAAAACATCCGGAAGCTGTATGAGATAAAGTAAATGGTTGAATCTCTGTTGCAAGACAATAACTGCTTAGGATTGGGAATAATAGAAGATAGATTCGATATTTCATTTTTATTCAGAGAGACTTTTAACCTAATTTATGCTTTCGTCATCTAGAGTTGACTGTCTTGCATTTTGGTGGACTTTGGTTAATATGCTTCCACTAAAGTTCTATATGTATAACCTTGGGATTGCATTTGTCTTTGTTATCTCCTTGACATGTGATACTGATGATAATCTCATTTTGAATAGACTTCAAACTTTCAAAACTCGAAAATGACAAATTTACACCTTCAATACCATTGATGTTAGTGATTATAGTAGCTATTTTCGGCTTCTCGTTGGTCAAATGATTGCATTCCACACATGCAAAGTTGGTTGTCTCAAACTCTTCTGTTGGTGGACAGATCAAACGTGAGGTGTTGTATTCAAATACGCATAATTCCCCATTCCAAAATAGTTTTGTATTTTGAGTAAGACCTTCCGTATTATTTTTAACCCCTAATGCACATTCCTCCTGTTTCAGAGTGTATTTTGTTGGCGTATTACAGGTCAGGGTATCTGTAGAAGTTTTGCTTTTGCAGATCCAAGAAGCGTTTTGAGGGATAATAAAACTGCAATATAAATAGTTGGAAGGATAGAGTCTCACACAGTTTGTTCCATTTTCATCTTTATATCGAATACTCCTTTCAAAAGGTGAAAAAAAGGCATCATTTTTTTCCATAACTCCATCTATACATTCATCGATTTCGTCGACATAAAATACTTCGCTGATATTGAAACTGTCGAAACTCGAAAATGATGAATTCACACCTTTGATGTCATTGATGTTAGTGATGTTAGCTGGATTTGATTCCTCATTTACACCTTTGATATCATTGATGTTAGTGATGTTAGCTGGATTTGATTCGTCATTTACACCTTCGATATCATTGATGATAGTGATGTTAGCTGGAATTGATTCCTCGTTGATCGAATGATTGCATTGCAAGCATGCAAATTTGAATGTCTCAAACTCTTTTCTTAGTGGACAGATCAAACGTGAGGTGATGTATTGAAATGCACATAATTCCCATTTCGAAATAGTTTTGTATTTTGAGTAAGTCCTTCCGTATTATTTTTAATACCTATTTCACATTCCTCTTGATCCAAAGTGTATTTTGTTGGAGTATTACAAGACACAGTATCTGTAGAATCTTTACTCTTACAGATCCAAGAAGCGTTTCGAGGGATGAAAAAACCGCAATATATATAGTCGGAAAGGTAGAGTCTCACACAGTTTTTCCCATTTTCATCTTTATATCGTATAGTCCTTTCAAAAGGTGAAAAAACCAATACATCGTTTTTTCCCATAGCTCTACCCAACAAGCAAATAACATCCAGGGGACATTTCACAACATTGTCTTTATGAAACATTGGCACGAAATGTTTTCCGAATATTGTTGCAACGTTTTGACATAACGTTTCAGGAAAATGTTTTGCGAAAATGTTTTTCAGACGTTTAGAAAATGTTATTCAAAATGTTTGCCCGGACATTACAACAACATTGTGACAAAATGCTTATATAACATTCGGAAAAATGTTAAGAAAATGTTACTAAGCTAATGTTCTTTTAAAACGTTTAAAAAATGTCCAGACAACATTTGTGCAAATGTTAGTTTGTAACGTTACAGGAATGTTTCACTTGGATGTTATTTTAACATCGTGATGTAACATTCAAATAATGTTACTTTTGAACATTGTTCTAACATTTTAGCAAATGTTATGGGGAGGTTATCACCCAAAATTTTTCTTCAAACCTTTTTACAACATTAAGATAATATTTTCCCAAATGTTACTTCAGCACATTGTGACAATGTTATTGACTAATGTTTAGCAAACGTTTGTTTTACAACCTTTGTTTAACATTTTTTTAACACACTACAGCAATGTTTCTACTAATGTGCTGGGAACGTTTTGCAGCCAACATTACGGTCAAACATCTGTGCAATGTTGAGATAACATTTGTTCAAGCGTCATTTCAAAACATTGTAACTATGTTACTATGTAATGTTCAGCAAATGTTGTTTTTGACATTTGTTTAACATTGTTTAAAAACATTACAATAATGTTTTTCACCAATATTCTGTGATCGTTTTCGGCCAACACTGCTTTTAATCCTTTTTATAACATTAACATAATGTTTTCCCAAATGTTACTTCAGCACATTGTCACAATGTTATTGGGCAATGTTTAGCAAACATTTGTTTACAACCTTTATTTAACATTTTTTAAACACATTACAACAATGTTTTTACTAATGTGCCGGGAAGGTTTTGCAGCCAACATTGCTGTCAAACATTTGTGCAATGTTGAGATAACGTTTGCTCAAGTGTCATTTCAGAACATTGTAACTATGTTACGATGTAATATTTAGCAAACGTTTGTTTTCAACTGCTATTTAACATCAATTAAAAATGTTAAAATTATGTTTTTAAAAATGTTCTGGAATCGTTTTCAGCCAATATTGTTGTCAAAAATTTATAGTTTGTTCAAATAACATTTGCGTGAACTTTATTTCAGAACATTATTACTATGTTCCTATGTAATTTTTAGCAAACATTTGTTTTCAACCTTTATTCAACATCATTGGAAAACATTACAATAATGTTTTTAAAAATGTTCTGGGAATGTTTTCAGCCAACATTGTTTTTCAAACATTTATAGAATGTTGAAGTAATGTTTGCTCAAATGCCATTTTATAATATTGTAACTATGTTACTATGTAAAGTTTAGCAGACGCCTGTTTCAATGATTATTTAACATCGTTCGAAAATACTACAGTAATGCTCTTGAAAATGTACTGCGAACGTTTTTTATCCAACATTATTTTCAAACGCTTATGGAAAGTTGAAATAATGTTTACCCTATTAGTACCCCAGAACATTGTAAAATGGTTGTGAGGCTCCTTGTAGGACAAAATTTTGGATAAAATTGTAGTATAAAGCATTTGTTTATTTTTATGGAGTAAAGTTGTTTCTGACCATGTTTTTTTGATGAACTTTTTATGCTACTTTGTGACCCAATACTAAAAGTACTGAACACACAGAGGTTGTTACTTGTCAGTTACCTCAAAAGCATTTTCTGGCGAACTTGTGATTATGTTTCAGGGTAGCGAAGGGCTTATGCTCCTATTGCTGAACATTTTTTGTGAATGTTTTTTTTTTCAAAATCTTGAATAACTTTTTGACTAAGGTCAAGCGTTGATGAATTCCTGAACAAAAGAACCTTTTTTGTCTACATTAAAACTAGACAATGATCACTTTATATCAGGCTATTGTTTTGCAAAAAAAAGTTTGTGTGAGATTTGAACAGTTTTGTTTACCATATTTTCCATCATTTAAATAGTGTTGTATCCAAGAGAAAATCAGATAGTTGCAGGGAACCACATAATGCGTATGTATGCACCAAAGCTTGATTGCTAAAATTTACTACTCTATTTGCTAGCAAAAATTCCTACTTTGACAGAGAAAGTAATGGGGACACAACTTCTCTGAATTGCTGAGCTATACCATGTGCTGAGTGAAATATTCACCAAGTTCTAATTCGAAACATGGTAAAAAAAACTATACCAGTAAGTAGCTTCAGCCAAGTGGTTAAACTCTGCAATGTGATTCAAGTTTGTAAGTTAGGCATTCATCTTCATCATCATCTTCATCATCATCTTCATCTTCATCATCATCTTCATCATCATCTTCATCATCATCTTCATCATCATCTTCATCATCATCTTCATCATCATCTTCATCATCATCTTCATCATCATCTTCATCATCATCTTCATCATCATCTTCATCATCATCTTCATCATCATCTTCATCATCATCTTCATCATCATCTTCATCATCATCTTCATCATCTTCATCATCATCTTCATCATCATCTTCATCATCATCTTCATCATCATCTTCATCATCTTCGTCATCATCTTCGTCATCATCTTCGTCATCATCTTCGTCATCATCTTCGTCATCATCTTCGTCATCATCATCGTCATCTTCATCGTCATCTTCATCGTAATCTTCATCGTCATCTTCATCGTCATCTTCATCGTCATCTTCATCGTCATCATCTTCGTCATCATCTTCGTCATCATCTTCGTCATCATCTTCGTCATCATCTTCGTCATCATCGTCATCATCTTCGTCATCATCTTCGTCATCATCTTCGTCATCATCTTCGTCATCATCTTCGTCATCATCTTCGTCATCATCTTCGTCATCATCTTCGTCATCATCTTCGTCATCATCTTCGTCATCATCTTCGTCATCATCTTCGTCATCATCTTCGTCATCATCTTCGTCATCATCTTCGTCATCATCTTCGTCATCATCTTCGTCATCATCTTCGTCATCATCTTCGTCATCATCTTCGTCATCATCTTCGTCATCATCTTCGTCATCATCTTCGTCATCATCTTCGTCATCATCTTCGTCATCATCTTCGTCATCTTCGTCGTCATCTTCGTCGTCATCTTCGTCGTCATCTTCGTCGTCATCTTCGTCGTCATCTTCGTCGTCATCTTCGTCATCATCTTCGTCATCATCTTCGTCATCATCTTCGTCATCATCTTCGTCATCATCTTCGTCATCATCTTCGTCACCATCTTCGTCACCATCTTCGTCACCATCTTCGTCACCATCTTCGTCACCATCTTCGTCACCATCTTCGTCACCATCTTCGTCACCATCTTCGTCACCATCTTCGTCACCATCTTCGTCACCATCTTCGTCACCATCTTCGTCACCATCTTCGTCACCATCTTCGTCACCATCTTCGTCACCATCTTCGTCACCATCTTCGTCACCATCTTCGTCACCATCTTCGTCACCATCTTCGTCACCATCTTCGTCACCATCTTCGTCACCATCTTCGTCACCATCTTCGTCACCATCTTCGTCACCATCTTCGTCACCATCTTCGTCTTCATCATCGTCTTCATCATCGTCTTCATCATCGTCTTCATCATCGTCTTCATCATCGTCTTCATCATCGTCTTCATCATCGTCTTCATCATCGTCTTCATCATCGTCTTCATCATCGTCTTCATCATCGTCTTCATCATCGTCTTCATCATCGTCTCCATCATCGTCTCCATCATCGTCTCCATCATCGTCTTCATCATCGTCTTCATCATCGTCTTCATCATCGTCTTCATCATCGTCTTCATCATCGTCTTCATCATCGTCTTCAACATCGTCTTCATCATCGTCTTCATCATCGTCTTCATCATCGTCTTCATCATCGTCTTCATCATCGTCTTCATCATCGTCTTCATCATCGTCTTCATCATCGTCTTCTTCATCGTCTTCATCATCGTCTTCATCATCGTCTTCATCATCGTCTTCATCATCGTCTTCATCATCGTCTTCATCATCGTCTTCATCATCGTCTTCATCATCGTCTTCATCATCGTCTTCATCATCGTCTTCATCATCGTCTTCATCATCTTCTTCATCATCATCTTCATCATCTTCTTCATCATCTTCTTCATCATCTTCTTCATCATCTTCTTCATCATCTTCTTCATCATCTTCTTCATCATCTTCTTCATCATCTTCTTCATCATCTTCTTCATCATCTTCTTCATCATCTTCTTCATCATCTTCTTCATCATCTTCTTCTTCATCATCTTCTTCATCATCTTCTTCATCATCTTCTTCATCATCTTCTTCATCATCTTCTTCATCATCTTCTTCATCATCTTCTTCATCATCTTCTTCATCATCTTCTTCATCATCTTCTTCATCATCTTCTTCATCATCTTCTTCATCATCATCATCTTCTTCATCATCTTCTTCATCATCTTCTTCATCATCTTCTTCATCATCTTCTTCATCATCTTCTTCATCATCTTCTTCATCATCTTCTTCATCATCTTCTTCATCATCTTCTTCATCATCTTCTTCATCATCTTCTTCATCATCTTCTTCATCATCTTCTTCATCATCTTCTTCATCGTCTTCTTCATCGTCTTCTTCATCGTCTTCTTCATCGTCTTCTTCATCGTCTTCTTCATCGTCTTCTTCATCGTCTTCTTCATCGTCTTCATCTTCGTCATCTTCTTCGTCATCTTCTTCGTCATCTTCTTCGTCATCTTCTTCGTCATCTTCTTCGTCATCTTCTTCGTCATCTTCTTCGTCATCTTCTTCGTCATCTTCTTCGTCATCTTCTTCGTCATCTTCTTCGTCATCTTCTTCGTCATCTTCTTCGTCATCTTCTTCGTCATCTTCTTCGTCATCTTCTTCGTCATCTTCTTCGTCATCTTCTTCGTCATCTTCTTCGTCATCTTCTTCGTCATCTTCTTCGTCATCTTCTTCGTCATCTTCTTCGTCATCTTCTTCGTCATCTTCTTCGTCATCTTCTTCGTCATCTTCTTCGTCATCTTCTTCGTCATCTTCTTCGTCATCTTCTTCGTCATCTTCTTCGTCATCTTCTTCGTCATCTTCTTCGTCATCTTCTTCGTCATCTTCTTCGTCATCTTCTTCGTCATCTTCTTCGTCATCTTCTTCGTCATCTTCTTCGTCATCTTCTTCGTCATCTTCTTCGTCATCTTCTTCGTCATCTTCTTCGTCATCTTTTTCGTCATCTTCTTCGTCATCTTCTTCGTCATCTTCTTCGTCATCTTCTTCGTCATCTTCTTCGTCATCTTCTTCGTCATCTTCTTCGTCATCTTCTTCGTCATCTTCTTCGTCATCTTCTTCGTCATCTTCTTCGTCATCTTCTTCGTCATCTTCTTCGTCATCTTCTTCGTCATCATCTTCTTCATCATCTTCTTCATCATCTTCTTCATCATCTTCTTCATCATCTTCTTCATCATCTTCTTCATCATCTTCTTCATCATCTTCTTCATCATCTTCTTCATCATCTTCTTCATCATCTTCTTCATCATCTTCTTCATCATCTTCTTCATCATCTTCTTCATCATCTTCTTCATCATCTTCTTCATCATCTTCTTCATCATCTTCTTCATCATCTTCTTCATCATCTTCTTCATCATCTTCTTCATCATCTTCTTCATCATCTTCATCACCATCACCATCACCATCACCATCACCATCACCATCATCATCATCATCGTCGTCGTCGTCGTCATCATCATCATCATCATCATCATCATCATCATCATCATCATCATCATCATCATCATCATCATCATCATCATCATCATCATCATCATCATCATCATCATCATCATCATCATCATAAGCGAAACCATCAACAATATCACCATCCCTGCTTTTCACTTCCTCAACATCGTCAAATAGGGACAATTTGGAAGGCTCTCCCCTCGTTTTCAGCCGTAGTAGTCAATAGCGTTAAGGCTTCTCCAACTGTCAGGATTGTGAGAACGTGTTTTTTTACTCCATTTTGAGTCATCATCATGGTTTTATATTGGATAATAACTCGTCCGTAGTTTTTATTTTTAAAACGTTCTCAGGAAGGATGATGATCTTTCCACTTATCAAATATCCATCATTTGACATGTATCTGTAGGGGACAGTGTGAGCGATACGAATAGGTGTTGTGTCTTGTTTTCGTTTCAAAACTGTCTGTTGTTTCAACTTCAAATTTTTCCAAGCTGAGAGTCTGGTGAATGTGAGAAGTGTGTTGACAGGAATATTATCGAAAGCTATAATATCAAAGTACGCATTCAATTGTTTCAATGATTTGTTTCTCAAGTTTTTGGCTAAAATTTGCTGTTGTTTCAGTCCTTGGTTACAGCCCTATCATACAATGCGAAGATCGGGTCAATCCTCTTCTAGCGTGCCCATGTACACTACTGCATGCGGAGGTTTGTGTTCGAGATGCTGTAACTCTGCCATAAGTTCTTTGTCGATCAGTGACTACTCGAATCTGATTACTATTTGTTAAAAAGTCTTCATAATCAAAGACACCATAATCTTGAACGTAAATGACTTCGAAAACCTCCAATACTGTAGGAATTGGTAAATCTACTAGACTCACGAAAATCCTTCTTTCCAACAATCCTTTCCGCCCAGCACCTGCCATTATTCCTGCTGTTTCGATCAGTTCCAATTCTTTAAGTTTACTTGTGGTATTATTCTTGTCATAGCTGAATAAAAAGGAAACTGAAACCTGAGATAATGCTGCTGACGGCTTTTTGCTATCAGAGGGTCGTTCGAGTTTATTTTTGTCATGCAAATATGAGTAATCTGGTGTAGGGCTGAAAGGAGAGTCAGCTGAATCTACACAGTGTTTCATAATTATATTGGAGAATGTGTTGCTGTTTGAGTAGGTAGAGGATGTAACATCGGAGGTGACAGGGTTGACTCTTCTATCACCAATTTTGATGCTGTTGTTGCGGGAATGAGTGGTTGCAGTGGAGATAGTGTCGGTGTTGTTGTTAGTTGTGGTGGGAAGCTTTGGCTCAATACGGAGCTTAGGAAGTATTTTGGAGTTTGAAGTCATTATACCTACAAAAAACCAAACTTAATTTAATGGTGGAAATATACTGTAATTATTAGCGCTTTATTAAAGCTTTAGTTTTGAAAAACTGGTTCCAAAAAACTAGATGATTTAATCAACTAGAGCCAAATAATTATTTAGTATTTCTTACCTTGTTGATGATTCCTTTCCTAGCAGCTGTAGTAGATGTTGCTTCTTCGCTCACCGTTGTTGAACTGGATGCTTTCTGTGTGAAAACTGTGGCTCTTAAATAGCTGAAGTTGCAACGATTGACTCTATGAAAACTTTCCCTGCGAAACCCTCTTTAAACTGTTCAACTAAAAAAGGACTATTCGCGTGAAAGGTAAATCAATTCTTCCCGCAAATAACACCGACTAATTTTTTTTATTCGCGTGAAGTTTCCGCGTGAATTAAATAATTTTTCACACAAATGAAACATAGTTTGACATGAATAAAACATCACGTTTCCACGCGAAGAAATCTAATGCTTTCGCGGGAATAGAATGATTATTTTTAGATGGATAAAACATGGAAAAATAAAGCTGTTCTTCACGCGAATAACAGCTAAATTTTTCATGTTTTATTTGCTAGAAAAAAACAGCCAAGTTTTTTATGTTTTATTCGCGTGAATAAAACATGAAAAAATAGTCTTTTTTTTGCGAAAATAAAAACCTATATTTTCGCTTACAAATTGAACAATTTTTTCTTGCGAATAAAACCAATGTTTTCATGGGAATAAAATGATTTTTTACACGCGAATAAAACCTTAAAAAATGAAGCAATAGTTCCGGCGAATAACAGTGAATAAAAGTCTCTTTTTCACACAACTAAAAACAATTTTTCCGGGGGAAAACAACAAATGTTTTTACTCGAATAAAACATATTTTTGGCACAAAGAAAACATGTTTTCATGCGTTTTAGCCGGTGAAAAATTTGTTGGATTCATGCGGAAAAAATATTTTCATTTGTGTAAAGAAGAGACTGGTACTCATAGTTATTCGCGGGAAATATTGGTTTATTTTTCATTCTTCATTCGGGTGAAAACTTTATTTCCGCAAATAACGGTTAATAAAAGTCTCTTTCACGCAAATGAAAAGGTTTTTTTCCACGTAAGCTTAAAAAAATGTTTCACGCGAATAAAACCTAGTTTTTGGCACAAATAAAACATGTTTCACGCGGAGGAAGGTATTGTTTTCGTGGGAATAAAACCTGAAAAATTTAGTGAATTAACGCGGACTTATTCGTTTTATTTGCGTGAAAAAGAGACTTATATTCACCATTATTCGCAGGCAGAACATTTTCACGCAAATAAAAATAAAAAATCAACCAATGTTTCCCGCGAATGACGATGAATTAAAGTCTCTTTTTCACGCGAATAAAAAAGATTTATTGAGTGATTTCAACATTTTTTTCACGCGAATAAAAATTTGGTTTTTGACACAGTTAAAACAACGTGTTTTCATGCGACAAAAACCAATGTTTTCACATAAAATAATTTTTTTTCATGCGGATGAAACATGGAAAAATAAAGCTGTTTCAATGCGAATAACAGCTAATGAAAGTTTTTTCACACGAACAAAAACATTTTCCACGAGAGTTCAACAGTTTTTTCACGTAAATAAAACATGGTTGTAACACAAATAAAACATCATTTTATCAAGCAAAAAAAAACCAACGTTTTTGCGCGAATGAAACATGAAAAATATTCCAAATTTTCATGCGAATAACGATAAATAATAGGTCTATTTTTTTTGAGCGAATAAAAATGAAGTTCTCCGTGTGAATTAAAAAAAAATTTCACGTGAAATAAAACATAGCTTTACAATTGGTGTATACTCACTTTCTGTCAAAAACTATGTTTTATTCGCGTGAAAATTGTTAACGTTTTTGTCTGAGAATTTTAGTCAGTGTAGTAGTAGAAGTATATGTTGCTCCTTCAGATGCTTGAGCTGAAATGGATGAATTTTTTATGGAGCAGGGTTGTTTAAATAGCTAATGCTGCAGCAAATGACATAGCTTTACAATTGGTGTATACTCACTTTTTTTGTCAAAAACTATGTCATTTGCTGCAGCATTAGCTATTCAAACAACCCTGTTCCATGTAAAATTCATCCATTTCAGCTCAAGCATCTGAAGGAGCAGCATATACTTCTACTAGTACATTGACTAAAATTCTCAGCAACAAAGTAAAAAATTAATATTTAAGACTATGCGCGAAAATCGATAAATTATAGTTCTTTTTAATCATACATTATTTAATGCACTCACTCACATAAAAAACAATCATCTGTTTTTTTCTAGAGTCAGCTATAAAAATGTAAATAGTTAACAACAACGAAGCAAAAATTGGACCTAAGTCTGTGAATGAAGAGGACTTCAAATTTCTACAAAACTTATGCAATAGAACAATTGAAACGAGAGTACGGATTATCTCGAACAATTGTAAACTCATACAGAAAGACTTGATAGAACAGCTAAATAGTTTTTGATGGGAAGCTTTTTCATCAATAAAGCTCGTAGGGAAGGATATTGCATCAGACATTCAGAAACTGCGTTATCAAGTACGACAAGAACATCAACAACGGCTAGGGCAGGTAAACACACATATTTCTATCGAACGTGCACCTGAAGAGCTTGCTCTAAAAAGGAGAACTGTACGCGAAGAGTTTGCTCTAAGACAAACTAGAAGAGCAAGGACTCAACAATGTAGGACACGAAGATCTACAAAAAAACCTACAAAAAAATAATCATCGTAGGCTTTATACTAATTAAATTACTCAAAATCTTTATTATCAAGTAGATATAATGCTTTCTATTGCAATTATTTTCCAAAAAAATTCAAAATTGGATAAAGTGATAAAATATTATTTTGATTATATCTAGATGTTTGTAGGTATATACAAATAGATGAATATCTATCAAAATCTATTTTTTCATTTCAAATGATCTTGGAACTTTTCTGAGTTGTTTATAATGTTTAATATATACAATACTTATTATAGAATAAATGTTTACAATCATACATCGATTCATTTTTATTCAATGTAGACATGAACATGGACATGAATATGTGCATAGTTATGCATATGTACATGAATATGTACATATAGATGCTTATATAATACTAAAAAATAATACAAAGAGAGAGAGAGAAAAAATAAAAACACCTCAACAAAATTTAGATGCCATAAAGTAATAAACAGCAGCATAAATCAACGGGGTAAAACATTGCATAACGCTGGAGATCACACACACAAAAAGAATCACTTGGTAGGGAGATCTGCTCATATATTACTACCGTTGGAGCAAGACTGTTGAGCCTATTGTAGCTCAATAGAGATGCTTGGTAGATGAATAGCTACTGGTTGGAGATATGTACATTCCTTCGTTATGTGGACTTATTCTGTTCAAAGAACTCAAACAAGCTGCAAACAATTCAGTTTCCTACAACGTCAGTGTACTCACAGCTCATGAAGCTTTCATTCAAGTCTCTGAATTGACTGATAGTTTCAAACTTCATGATTTTCTCAACTAACTTGATGATGCTGAAAAAGAAGATAGTCCAAAACAAGAGTTCCAAAATGTAATCCGTAACTCAAGGGAATTATATCACTGTCAAGGACGGTAAGTTTCATTTGTTTTACTATAGATTCAAAAATAGTTTCTAAGCTAAATTATATACTGATGGACAACAGTCTAATTAGTTAATGTTTTTTTGAAGTTACTAAAGAACGTATGCTGAGAAAGAGAGATAGTAGGACTTATTCATGACTTGCAAGAGATGAGCTCAACATTAACCTTGAACATTACAGAATAGTTTCATAGGTTTCACAATAAACAATGTATATACTAACCTACTTTGTATATTTCACTCATTTATTAGCTATAACAAATAAAATTTCATTATAATATTTTATTTAGCAATTCGGTTTCTAATAAGAGAACTTCATCTATTCCTTTTACCATACAATAACATAAAAAACATTGTTCTGTTGGTATTATTCATTTACCAACTACCCATTTGAGTAACGCTATTAGTACTAGTTTAAGCTCTATATATTTATATATATATATATAAGTAAAAGTATGAGTATGACTGGGGCACAGGGTGTTTGATTGTTTCTATTTAGTCTAAGCCCCTGTGCACACCCTGTGCCCCAGTCATACTCATACTTTTACTTATCCTTCACTGGTGTATCCTTGTTGAGCACTGTTTCTCTGTAGTATAATATGGACGTAGTAAATTTTAACTACTCTACCAAAAACATCGCAACAGCAGCCCACCCCGCTTTTTGCAAAAGGCTCATTTATCAGACTGAATGCTTTATCAAGAGAATGAGATGGCGTGCTTTTTTTCATCTCAACCCGCATGCCACATCTTCTGTGTCTGAGAGCTATGGGTTCAAATCTAGACTAGCCCCACCTACTATCAGTGAATTAAAAAACTTTGAATCCAAACTCATAGGCATTATTTCCAACATAAAATTTAAAAAGTCATACAACCACTTACAACATAAGTTGCATGATGATATCAAGACCTTGAAAAGGGAAAATAAACTGATTATAGCGGCCGATAAGACCACCAATTTTTACAAATTGGATAAAACCAGCTATGATGAGCTCCTTCGTAAAAACATCGAAAAAACATATAAAAAGTCAGATGTCAATGTCTTAGATAACATCAACTCCGAAGCCAAAAACATCGCTTCCAAATTATGCTTAGATGGCAGGGCTGAAAAAATGGCACAAAAAGCGGCGTATATAACACTAAAAGATCATAAACCCAATTTTCTCAACAACCCATCATGCCGCCTAATAAACCCTGCTAAATCAGAAATTGGGCATATCAGCAAAGCCATCCTTTCCAAAATAATAAAAGCAGTGGCTGATAAAAATAACACCAATTTGTGGAGAAATACTAGGTCTGTACTTCAATGGTTCAATAAAATCACACACAAAAGTGACTCTTTTTTCATCTGCTTTGATGTAGTAGAGTTCTACCCATCCATCACTGAAGATACCCTGGATAAGGCCTTAATTTTTGCCTCTAAATACACCTCCATCTCCCAGGACGAATTCGACATCATTAAACACTCCAAAAAGTCCCTACTGTTTAACAACAAACAACCATGGACCAAAAAATCTTCCAACAGTCACTTTGACATCACCATGGGCAGCTTCGATGGAGCTGAGACCTGTGAATTAGTCGGTTGCATGATTCTATCCCAACTAGCTAAACTGTATGGCAATTCCATCGGCCTTTACAGAGATGATGGCTTAGCTATATTTAATGAAACACCACGCAAGATAGAAATCATTAAAAAAAACATCTGCAAGATCTTTAACAAATACAACCTCAAGGTCACCATCGAAGCCAATAAAAAAGTAGTGGAATTTCTAGATGTCACCCTAGACCTAAACACCGGCAAACATCGCCCATATAATAAACCTAATAACATCCCCCAATACGTCCACAAACTATCAAACCACCCACCCTCCATCATTCGCAACATACCTATAAGCATAAATAAAAGACTTTCCGAACTATCATCTGACAAAGAGATCTTCGACAATGCCAAAGTTATATACCAAAACGCCTTGCATAAAAGCGGGTACAACTACAACCTTTCTTATAAACCCGCCCAAACCACCTTACATACTAAACGAAAAAGGCGCAGAAACATCACCTGGTACAACCCTCCTTTCGACCTCAATGTGTCCACCAACATCGGGCATGAGTTTCTTAAAGCAGTTGAAGAGTGTTTCCCCAGCAACCATCCTTTGGGTCATATTTTTAACAAAAACACCATCAAACTCAGTTATAGCTGCATGCCCAATATCAAAACAATCATACAAGGGCACAACAATAAGATCTCTAACAACACCAACAATACCACCACTAATAAATGCAACTGTAGAAATAAAGCTGAGTGTCCCCTCGAAGGCAACTGCCAGATTAAAAGTGTCATTTACCAGGCTACAGTCACAGCTAATAACAAAGTCGAAACATATGTTGGCCTAACCGAAGGAGAATTTAAAACTAGATACAGAAACCACAAAACATCTTTTAATACTGCCAGCAAAAGAAACACCACTGAGCTGAGCAAGCATATCTGGTTACTTAAAGAGTCATGCACCCAATTTAACATCAAATGGAGAATTTTAGCCCATGCCAGAGAGTATTCTAACACTGATAAGAAATGTCACCTTTGTACGGCTGAAAAATTTTATATTATCTTTCAACCAGAGTTGTCTTCCCTCAACAGCAGGAGTGAAGTTGTCACCACCTGCCGACACTCTAATAAATTTACTCTCAGCCAGGCGTAGCTCTATGTCCTTAGCCACCTTTGACGCCCGTGCACCCTTAACAACTTACTAACTATACGACCCTTGTGCACTTAATATTTTCGGTCTGAACTAACTGTTTCCTGTCCCACCATTTTTTAACAGCTGAGAGCCGACCTGATGATTGTGTCTAGAACTATTTTCTTTTTCCATCTTTTTTTCTAGCACATGAAACAACTTGTAGTCAGCCAGTAGTTTTAACATCTTTTACTATCTTACCTTTTAGTATATATATATATATATATATATATATATATATATATATATATATATATATATATATATATATATATATATATATATATATATACCCAAACTGCGGACAGCGGCTGTTTCGGCATTTGTTGCCTCATCAGCGCTGTACAGAGGTTAGCAAGGGTGACAACCCTCGCAATGATACAAAAATTTGCATCAAAGCATGTTTAAAGGATTGCCGTCACCAAACACTAGAGTGATCAAACCATATGGTGAGCTTTGCACAAGGCTAATAGTGTTTGGTGCCCCTGCAAGAGTGCTCAACAAAACCGAGGTGAGGGAGCGTAATACTCAAACTGCGGACAGCGGCTGTTTCGGCATTTGTTGCCTCATCAGCGCAGTACAGAGGTTAGCAGGGGTGACAACCCTCGCAATGATACAAAAATTTGCATCAAAGCATGTTTAAAGGATATATATATTACATATATGTATTATTATCATTATGAAACAATTTTAAATGAACTTGATAATAATTCACCAGTTAAACTGATAACAATACTGAATTACGCATAATAGTTATTACCATTGTTTATAATTACGACTATTATTTTTTATTACAAATAAAATATAATAATTATCATTGAATCAAAAATTAATCTAATAACAAGTATTTATAGAACAAATAATTGCTTTGGTCTCGACATACTACTGACTGAGTGTGTCTGATTTAACTTATAAACTCCTCAAATCTGGTATTAGTATCTCAAGTGCTATACTAATTCTGATTATAAGTAAAACCCTGTTGAGCTCAAATTTTTCCCCATATCTTTGCTTCATCTTTCTTGCAATAATACGCCAGTTGTTTGGCTGGATCGTTCTTAAATACCTATAGTTGCTATCAGATTTGCAGTAGAAAACAGATTTTGATTTCACCAGCTCAATGAAGTATTGTACAGGATTTCAGGTTGGTGTGGTAGCGTTCACCTGTACAGCGGCCCACAGTACTGGGTGTGTGCAGGCAGTACAGCGTCTCGCCTCTAACAAGCCCAAGGCCCGCCAGTTAAACTGGTCGAACTTGATTTGCAGTGTTGTCAGCTCGTGAGCTAGACACAGCGAGGAGTTGTCACAACTACCTTGCTTTCCACTGATTTCTAGTTCGGCAGGATGACTGTGCAGGGTCGAATTAACAGGTGGAACAATCGTTCCAGTATCACACGCCCTAGGGTAGTGTGCAGTGTAAGTCGATTTGACTGACCACTTTCTACTGACTATTGTTCGTTCTGCTAATCGACTTGTCCAAGTGGCTGTTGATGTTTGTGTTTGTTCAATCTGTATGAAAGCACTGTCAGCATGCAATGCTGCTATCGCAATAATCTTTTATGTGCTGTCTACTACTGCTGTAGTAATCTTGTATGAGTCTTTGCTAGTCCACTTAGCTTATCAGCTATTCTTTTGTGTGCGCAAGGTGCTTATTGAAAGGATTCAGAGAAGCAGTGAGAGTGCCATGTTAACTCTGATTTTATTGAATACAAACACGCGTATTTATACAATATATGTTACATAATATTTGTGCTGCTAACATAGAACAAAAGGTGGCTACACCCACCTGGCCTGATTGGCCTAGAAAACAATAGGGGGGGCAGCACTTCGTTATGACTGAGTGAATACATACAGGTGTGTTTGTTTACCATGAAATGCTGCCTGTACGCGATACTATATAATATATAAGAATAAGAAAAGTAGGCTGCTGCCGAATGTGGATAATATAAATGTTCGTAGGCCGAGGCCGAATGAATGTCATGTAGAACGGTTTACATAGAACTGTTAGTGGGTCGAGTGTTACTTGGTGTCGATCGTCTGTACATTGTGCGTTTCCCCAACACTCTCCGCCCCATTGGCGTTCGTAGGGCCAATATAACTCGTTGGGGTGTCGGCTAGTAGTTGTCCCTTTCCCTTTGTACGTTGAGCTTCAGCTCTTCCACTCTCTGGAGGTGTTTGAACGCCTCTTTTGTAGCATGGTATATTTCCTCCTCGTACCTTTTTATTCGCCTGTACCTTTCTTCCCGCCTTTCCTCCTCCATCTGTCGGTCTATTCTCCTTTCTCTGCTAGGAGCTCTGTTCACAGTGTGTCGGTGCGTGGTACTTCGTTCTCGTGATCTGGCTTTCGGTTTGATTTCTTCCAGGTCGACTTTCAGGAT
>CALYOO010000521.1:0-24578 GCA_945261195.1 Cryptosula pallasiana
TAAAAAAATCTTTCTCCTCTCTCTCCTCTCTCTCCTCTCTCTCTCCTCTCTCTCTCCTCTCTCTCTCCTCTCTTTTCTCTCTTTTCTCTCTTTTCTCTCCTCTCTCCTCTCCCCTCTCTCCTCTCTCTCTCAAGATGCCATATGAGTTCGAATTATGTAAGAAAATTATCCAAACTTAAATGCCATATGAGTTAGAATTATGTATAGAGTTATCAAAACTTAAATGCCATACATTCAAAATCTATATGCCATATAAGTTCAAATTAAGTAAAAAAATAATCAAAACTCAAATGCCACTTAAATGCCACTCAAATGCCACTCAAATGCCCCTCAAATGAAATACAATATAAACTCGGCGAATTCATTCAACGCCGTAACCCATTGCATCACCCCGGATTTTGACCCCACAAAAAAAACACTTGGTATGGAGATCTGCTCATATAATACTACTAACAAGCTCTCAAAGCAGTGAAAATTTTTTGTAGATCAGGTGGTTTCCCAATTTCTAGTGGCCCCCCATTGCACTGACTCATTTAGATGTTACCTGGCTAATTTTTTCCGGCTGCTCATTGGTTTCTGCCACTTCAATAAATTGTGAGATAAAAAACTTTACATCAATTGTGCCCTCAATAGAGCAATAACTCAATAATTATATTTTGTTTGGTGGAGAGATGAACTATATCTCAGGCCACGATCAGCAATAATAGAAGATCTAGCAGCTGCAGGAGTTGGAATGATGGATACCGGGTCATTATCTGTGAGCACAGGATTGTGAAAATTTTCACTTAGCTGTAAAAAGGTGTATAGGGCCAGTATGTGAGTAAACAGGGCCTGCTTTGCACTTGCAGAGTCAATTTCTCTTGGTAGCCGGCCTGTACAGTGGCTACAGGGCAAGTATTAGTGCTGCAGGTAGAGTAAGAATCTGTTTCTATATAGCTAATAGCGATTGGCCAGTGTAGCTAACTACAGGGCTAGTTTCAAAGTTTTCTAAGACTGTAAAAGCAGACACAGGGTCGGCATTAGCGCTACAGGCAGAGTAAGACTCTGCCCCCGGATCGCTTATGATTGTTTACCTGTGTAGATGACCATAGGGTTGGTAGGTGATAGGGCCGGTTGCAAGTGTGTTGGTAGCAAGGACAGGAGCATAGCATTTCACTGTAAGTTTCATCCACCTCTGCCAGAAATGTAGAGGATTTGCCAGTCGGGCCCTCACTACCGTCCCCTACTGATTAACTGTCCATGGAGCACAGCTTGTGCCACAGCCCATCAACACCTCTCTCCAAGAGCTACTACAGGGTTAGTAAGACTTGCAGGGTGCAATTGAATAGCTGCTCTCAACTTCACAGCTAGTGGGCCTATGTCTCAGACAAGCTAGTTAAGGTTAATTGTAATAACATATTTATTGTCCTAATATCTAATCTCTAGGAAGGCCTATAGACATAGACTATATATAAACCGGCTTACCGGACCTAACGGTACATAAGCAATGCAACCAGTAGCATGTACAGTAAGTAATTTAAGCCAATCAAACAGTATAAACACAACAAAAATTATAGTAATGCGCAAGGTTAAATAGACATGGTGACTGGTTACTAGATAGGATTTTTAGTCTTTGGCAGCCTCAGGTCTGTGGTTGGTAAGATCTAAAAGTTGCTAGGTCCTAGAATCATCCATCTGAGAAAATTTAGGCTATTTCAGCTATTCTTGCTATGGTGGCCACTTGTCAGGAAGGTTGTGGGGGTCAATAAAGGTCATTGCAAGGCCAGCAGGTTACTGCAGGCCCAATAGAGATTATTGCTGGGCAGGTAAGGTAGCTGCAGGGTTAGTAGGAAATTTGTATCTTTTAATATGGTGGTGACACTCTGTGTCAGCATTTTGAGAGGCATGTCTGACTACAAACATCAGCTAAAGGCCGATTTAGGATAGTATATAGGTGCAAGTCTTGAAAGGGGTAAATGTGATGCTAAAAATCCATCAAAATATTTAAAAGTGATCACAATTACTAAAAGTTTTAATATTGTAATGGATTTCGGTCTTGTTTCTACACAAGTCCACTAGTCTCAAGTGCTGTACCTCTCTCCAGAGGGGACGCTGTGCTGTCCGAGAGTGACAATTAGGTAAAACACTGCCGGACGATTGGCATAGGCAGAGCCCAAGGCTCAAACAAACCACACAGAGTGTGGTTTGAATATTGGCTTTATTCCTCAATAACAGAAGTCCTGGAGTAGCAATCCACTAGGGTTATTGGCAAGACCTGAGTGAATGAATGCCATGAACAAAAGCAAAGTCAGTCCTTTTATAGGTGATATGACAGGAAATCATTCGCATTTAACATACAAGAGTTATAGTACAGGAAGTAATCAAGCCAATAAAAACAGCTATGTAGATAAACGGAGAAAAAGGTGAGGAACATATTTAAAGGTAATTGGATCCAAGTGGCCAAAGGGTGGAGTCCTGTCTCTGTTGTCCAATCCCATACTCTGCAGGGCTCCAAGGCTATATGCGGTTTGTGGTTTACTCTTCCGGTAATCTGAGGAAGGGTATTTCCGGTTCTCGTCCTAAACTAGGATTCTAGATAAGTTTGAGAATAATCCTCTATGGCGGACATCTTGTGCTGGCCGAGTAGAGCTATCCCGGGTCAGTAAAAGGTCAATACCGGCCTTTCAGGGGTCAATACCGGCCCTGCATGCTTTGCCACCCGCATAGTATAATTTCCCACCTGTACAGCAGGCTACCGAAGGCTGTGGGTGGAAGTTTAGCACACAAATCTCAATGGGTGAAGAGTAAACAACCAGTTTACTTTGAGTCTCCACCAAAATCTACCACAATATATAGCTTTTATCGCTGTAGCTTGCAAAAAATATAAACAATCTCAATTGTCAAAATCAATAAATGTAAAAAATAAATATTAATAAAATATGAAAAGAGTGCACATAAAAACAGCCCCAGCAACATGTCAGTGGTCAGTTATGCCATCTATTTACCTATTACTACCTGTTTTGGTTTATCTCCCCTTAATTTTCTTTTCAATCACGAAAAATAACTTGGTAGCATATTCAAAGAACCTTGCCAATTGTGACGAACTTTTCGACAAACCAACATTTTGCATCGCTAAAGTTTAAAATATAAGTAATTGTAATACATCCATTGCAGCATGCAGTGGTCTTGCAGCTTTGCATTATGAAAGCAGGTTGCAAATTTGCGATTGTTTTATAGCGTGATAAACAACACTTATCCCTATTGTTAAATATTGATGCAACCGTGACCAAGAGTACTTTTGTATTTTGTAGGATAAAAAGTCAATGAAACCCTTACTGTGACAACTGTAATGGAATTTAGCATAGGTGGCCTCTCTCTCATTGATGCTAAGCTAGCCAGCAGGCAGTGCGTAAACATTCCTTAGCATACTAGACTCAGCTCCGCCTGACTGCCCTCAGTACAGAGATGTATGCGTTGCCTACCGCAAAGATGGATGAGTCAAGAATTCAGCAGGGGATTTCCCGCCTTACTGAGAAGCTGGACTGGCGCTTTATTGTTGTTACCTATTGCTAAGTATATGTTTTCATTGCGCCTGCTTGTTCTTGTTATTGTGTTGACCTATATTATTGTTATGCACCAATCACCTTATGTTATTTTTCAACTGCTTGATTAGCATATCTACTGCATAACTTTGTTGACATGTGGCCCAGTGGGCAGATTGGATTGTGCGCTTATGAAGAGAGGTACTCTGAGTAAGCTTTTGTCTCTTGAAGCAATAAAGTGTTAGCTATTGTAACCCGGTGTGTTCACTTGGCAGTTGGCCAAATAGTATTAGGATACTAGCACACGGCACAGCAACACGGTGTGTTCAGTTGGCAGATAGCCAAATAGTATTAGTATACTTGCACACGGCACAACACGGAGCTTATTGACTCATAGCTCATCTATACATAGAGCCACTACTAGCGAATAAGTAGCTCTCATTAGCAATTGCTGTTACATTGCTAAACCAGTACACTTCTCTAGTAGCTGTTTGGTAAAGGTGCGGCAAAAATCCTTTACATTGGTGGCAGCAGTGGGATTTAGTGAACGTTAGACACTACTAGAGAAGCTGTACACAGCCAAACACCACCCCTACTCATTGCCCGAGTATTGGTGTTTCCTATACTGTAATAGTTGCCTGGTAGCAGCCAAACTACCACCCAGGGACACTGTTACACCCCTTGCTCTGACCCGGTGGTACCCCCCACCCGGCAGAACACCCCCCTCCCCTTGTTGTGTTTGATAAGAGAACTACAGTCACCCTGCTCGGTGAACTCGGTAGTCGCTGTACTGCTCACGCGAGATCGTACAGGCATCTCTTTCGAACCCTGGGTACCCATCTCAGCTGTGCAGGGTACCCCTCTCAGCTATGCAGTGTACCCTGCGTACGCTGTACCGAGTGATTTAGAAACTGTCCTGCCTATATACGGCCAGAGTTTCTAACCTAGTGTTGACACGGCATTGACGCGGTGTGCTGTCAGTCTTCCACTGTTCATCTGGTACACGGAGTTGTCTCCTCCCGTGCTGACAAACCCTGCTGATTGTGAAGACTATACTCCACGTTGATGGCCACACAGAGAGCCAGGAGCACTGGGCGGTCGCCAGTGGGCACAGCTGAAGCTGAGGCTTTAGACAGACTCACACAGACCCTGCGAGGAGTGTTACAACACCCTGCACCACCCCCTGCCCCTACATGGAACTTCAAACCTCCTAAGTTCGATGGGCAAGGTGATGTAGAGTACTTCATCACACGGTTTCTAGAAGTCGCTGAAGCAAATGAGTGGAATGCTCGCCAAACCCTGCTCCATGTGAGAGAGGCACTTCGTGATGAAGCACTGGATTGTGGTAGACCCAACACCCTGCAAGCAGTGTTCACAGCACTTCGTGCTCGCTTTGGCCTTACACGCAGAGAGGCGCTACAGAGTGTTGCACACTTGAAGAAGGCATCGAAGACTTCCCTCCAAGAACATGCTAGCGAGGTGGAAAGACTAGTTCAAATAGCCTATGAAGATTTGCCAGACAGGCACGTAGAACGCATGATACTAGAGACGTTCTCCTCCACCCTGGGTAACCCAGATCTGCAACGCCATTTGTTAGCAGTGGATCCACAGAGTCTGGAAGACGCAGTTCGTGCTGGAGGCGAGTTCCTCCACATCAAGGCAGTTCCTGACTCGAAACCATCCAGGGTACAAGCTATAGAAAGTGATGAAGAGGAAGAAGAACCCTGTAAGCCTTCCATGAAACCATTCCATCATTCTCAGACTGCTGCCATGATGTCGCAGGCCCCAGGAGGGATGGCTCACCCATGTCGAGTTACTAACAACCCCACAGTGAGCTACCCCCCTCCACCCCAACAGCCAGCGCCCGTGTCGGTAGAAATGATGACTCATCTACTCCAGACAGTACAGAACATGGCTATGGAGTTGCAACAAATGAAGCAGTGGCAACAACCGGTGCATACACCCCCTTCGGTGCCCCCGGGTTCCTTTCCTGTGGGACACACCCCTTCTGTGATGTATGCACCCCCTGTTGGTATGTACCCTGCTCCTGAAGTGACGCAACCTCCTGCCCGGGTACCCCACCACACGCCTAAGGTGGTGCACAACCCTTCACCAGCTACACCTGTCACCCCTGTCATGGGACAGAACTCTCAACACACGGTGTCACAGCCTGCTACGGCGCGGTTGGTTCCCCCTCAGTGTTGGGGCTGTGGACGGACAGGCCATTATAGTAGAGGTTGTCCGTCTAAACCTAAGACAACCACCGTACCCAGAGCAAAGCCCGTGTCGGGAAACGACCAGCGCCCGCAGTAGTCACTCCCTTGACTAGCTGTAACAGGGCGCAAAAGTGGAAGAAAGAACTGGAAAGGATAGAGAAGCACAACCCTGTGCCTCCCAACCCTTCACCCGGGCACTCTGGACCACCTCACAGAAAGAAGGCACCGCCTTCTCCACCTAAGTGGCAGCTACCAACTTCTAATCGGTATGCAGTGCTACCAAATGACACAGACGGCACAGAGCCTTATGAAACCTCTGCCGCCGTACACTCCTTACTTGACCTATCTCCTTTGGAGCCTGTAGGTCCCCTGAAGAACCAGCCTGCCCCCGCTCAGAGACCTAAGCCAGTAGTTGCACCAGCCAGCCCGTTAGTGGAGCGCCCTTCACGCTCTAGAAATAGAGCGTCGCCTCCCCCCTCCCGAGCTGCAAAGGTCCAACCTACCCGGCTGTCTAACACTGAGATAGAACGGCCATACCGGGCAAGTTACTTCCTTCCAGGGAAACTTGAAGGCAAGTCAGTCACCCTCCTAGTTGATACCGGCTGCACCACAAATCTCCTATCCAAGCACGTCTTTAACCGTTTACCTGAGTCGGTAAGACAGTCAGTACAGGAGAGTGCGTCACATGGTATCCTTGCCGACGGCACCCAGATCCCTTTCTATGGCACGGTGAGAGCTACCCTCCGTCTCCGTGATGTGAAAACTGAAGCCACATTTGTTATCAGTCACATAAACGAGGACGCTATCTTGGGGATGCCCTTCCTCACCGACCATGATTGCCAAATGAGGTTCAGTGAGTGTGCCATCGTCGTAGCAGGAAAGGAGATGCGCTGTACTAACAAGGACGGTACATTGCTAATGAACAATGTTCAGGTCCTTCGTACCACACAGCTACCTCCAGGCATGGAATCTACCATCCTGTGTAAGGTCACCACGCAGAGTTACCTACCCCTTGGGTTAGTGGAGTCCCGACCCGGAGGTCCTCCAATTGCCGCTAGTCTGAACAAGCCAGATAGCAAGGGACATCTGTTGGTAAGGTGCATGAACCCGACTGCTCAGCCAGTAGAACTGAAGGCGGGAAGCACCGTAGGCCACTACAGAGGAGTGAGCCCTGAAGAGGTCGAGCAAACTGAGGTGGTTGCCATGTCCGCTTCCACCCCTCCTGTTCATTCTTCTTGCTCACCGGTTCCTCCTCACGTCGCTGAGTTGTATTCAGCCGCTCTCCCCCAGTGCCAGAACAGACGCGAAGCGCAGCAAGTAGCTGGGTTGCTACGACAGTATGCTGCCGTGTTCAGTTCGGGAGACCATGATGTTGGCCAAACCACCCTGGTCACACACAACATCCCTCTCCTCCCTGGTACTCGGCCCATCCGCCAACCCCCTCACAGGCTAGGCCCTGAGAAGGAGGCGGAGGCAGAGAGGCAGGTGGAACAACTGCTAAAGCGTGGGCTCATAGAACCAGCCTCGGGGGCCTGGAGTTCCCCCGTGGTTCTAGTGAGAAAAAAGGACGGGACATGGAGGTTCTGTATTGATTACAGAAGGCTGAACGCTGTCACGCACCAGGACGCCTACCCCCTCCCCCGCATCGATGAGAGTCTAGATGCCTTGTCGGGGAGCAAGTTCTTCAGTACCCTGGACTTGGTTAGTGGGTATTGGCAGGTCCCTCTTGATGAAGAGGCCAGTGAACGCTCTGCGTTTGCAACCCGTACAGGTCTGTGGAAGTGGAAGGTCCTCCCCTTCGGCCTCACTTCAGCTCCGGCCACCTTCCAGCGGTTGATGGAGAAGGTACTCCAAGGTCTACACTGGAAGACCCTCCTGCTCTACCTCGATGACATTATTGTCATCGCCCCTGACTTTTCCACTCACATACAGCGCCTGGCTGAAGTCTTTCAGCGCCTACAGCAGGCCGGTTTGAAGCTCAAACCCAGTAAGTGTGAGTTGCTAAAGCCAGAGGTCCGGTATTTAGGACACGTGGTGAGCAGTGCAGGAGTGGCCACAGACCCGGAGAAGGTTGCTGCTATAGCACACTGGCAGACACCCAAGGAGTTAAAGGGTTTACAAGCCTTTCTAGGTACCGTAGGGTATTACAGGCAGTACATCCCTGACTTCTCTACAGTGGCACGGCCCCTCACCCAGCTCACGAGTAAGCATGCTCTTTGGGAATGGTCTACAGACCAAGAGACCGCATTCCAGCAGCTGAAAGTGGCCATGACCCGTGCCCCTGTCCTGGGTTACCCTGACCCGAAGCTACAGTACACCTTAGACACTGATGCTAGCAATGCAGGTGTAGGTGCTGTGCTTTCGCAGGTGCAGGAAGGTAGTGAGCGAGTGATCGCTTACTACAGTAAGACGCTCAGTCCTCAAGAGCGCAACTATTGTGTCACACGGAGAGAGCTGTTGGCAGTAGTGAAGGCTGTCAAGCACTTCCGTCCCTACCTCTATGGGCAGCACTTCCGTCTTCGGACAGACCATGCCTCCCTGTTGTGGTTGTGTCGCCGCCGGGAACCCACCAGTCAGGTGGCTAGGTGGCTCGAGTCCCTCTCTGAGTTCAAGTACACCATTGAACATAGGAGTGGCCCCCGACACGGCAACGCAGACGGCTTGAGTCGCAGGTGTTCCCCTGAGTGTAGGCAGTGTGGTCACATTCAAGAAAGGGATGGTGGACCCTCTAAGGCTGAAGTTCAGCAAGAGTTGGCCTCCGCCTTTCGGCCCCAGCTCTCCGCTATTTCAGCTCCGACTCGGTTCGAGTCGCGGCCACCACCCCCCAGCACCACCACCTTCTCTGTCCCTCAGGTACCCCCCAATGCCGTTCAGCCCGTCCAACCGGATGTCGACCTTGTCCAGGCTCAAAGTGAAGGTAACCACGCTGTAGCTGTCATTTACCAGGCAGTGTCTACACAGCGTCCCCTCACTAAAGAGCAGTTGGAGCTCGGCAGCCAAGAGTTGAGACGACTGAACAACTGCATTGGGGCTATGAGACTCCGGACAGATGGTGTGCTGGAACTTCAGGTCTCTCCCAACCGTCGCTCCCGTTGGTGTGCGGTCTGTCCAGCAGGTCTCCGTGGTCACACGGTCTGGCAGACCCACTCTCTTGCGCACCAAGGAGTGCACAGGACCCTGAAGCGCCTCCAACTCACGTGGTACTGGCCAGGGATGACGGCAGATGTGCGCCGTCTGGTCAGGAGTTGCGAGGTTTGCCAGAGAGCCAAAAGTGGTGGCACCAAGTCCAGTCCCGGCCGCCAGCGCATGTACGCTGGCCGCCCCTGGCAGAAGTTGGCCGTTGATTTGGTGGGCCCTTTCCCTGAGACAGAGCGTGGCAATGCCTGGATCCTGGTGTTGACTGACCACTTCACCAGGTGGCAAGACGCTCTGGCCCTGCCAAATGCCACGGCCCCAGTGGTAGCAAGCGCTCTGGACGAGCAGGTCTTTTGCTATATGGGCATCCCTGAGCAGATGCACACGGACCAGGGGGCTCAGTTTGAGTCCCACCTGATGCAGGAGTTGTGTGCTCTGTGGGGTATAGAGAAGACCCGTACCACTCCTTACCACCCACAGGCCAATGGGATCGTAGAGAGGAATAACCGGGTCCTCGGTGATTCCCTCCGATCACTGCTCTTGAAGCGCAGTCCAGGTGACTGGGACTTGCTGCTCCCTCAACTGATGAGGGCCTTCAGAGCCACCCCTCATTCCACGACGGGTGAAACGGCCAACTATATGATGCTGGGCAGGGAACTACGACTGCCAGATCAAGTGTCCTACCATCCCCCTCTGACTGATTGCATGCCCGTGCACGAGTACGCCCAGAACCTCAAATTGAGACTGGAGGAAGTACACGAGACGCTACGAGAGCAGCAAATGGAAGTCAGAGCTGAGGAAGGTGAAGAGCCCGGCTTATACACGGTTGGAGACCAAGTGTGGTTAGAGAACCGTCGTAGGCGCCGAGGCGAGAATCCAAAGCTACAGGCCAAATTCATCGGCCCCTTTGAGATCGAGGAGGCGTACAGTAATCACACCTACCTCATAAGTAGGCAAGGCCAGCAGTCCGTGCAAAACGAATGCCGCCTTAAGCCCTACTACCCCAGTGTTGACCCCAGAGGGCGAGCGCCAGCGGCAGTGGAGCCTAGGCGGCGTCCTAACATGCGTGGGACGCGTGCGCGTATAGCACCTCCACCCCTGTCTCCCCTGCCTGCGCCCCCTCTGTTTGAACCACCGCCATTGGAGACTAATTTGCCTCCTCCACCAGAAAGGAGAGTGCCAAATTTGGAGCGGCCAGTTGCAAGAAGGCCTGCCACTCCCCCAGTAGCTGAGACACCCTCACCTCCTGCACAGACTGAGAGTCAACCACCACCTGTGTCATCACAACGGCCACGAAGGAACGTCGGCCCACCCATGCGCTATGGACAGCCTCTATGCCATCTCATTGCAACTGCAAAAGGAGTGGATAGAATGTCAGAAATTGCCAAAACACCTGAGGTTCAAACGGCTCTCCCGGGTGAAGTTCTTACAGACACCCCAAACTGGGTGTTGTTAGAGAAAGAACACTCTAGCGAAGGGTCCAGAGAGAGCAAACGTTTAGGAGTTGCTAGTCAGACAGAGTGGATGGACAACTGGGTTGGTCGCCATAGCTCCTCCAGTGACCCCTTGGCGCTCCAGCAGACACCCCCTCTTCAGTGGCTGTCCACGGAGTTTCCACCACTCCCTACTGCCTCCCCACCCTGCAGTGTACCCACTGTGCCGGCATCAAACACTCTCACCTATAGCCAGTGTGTTTCGAAGCTTTCTTCCACCCCTCCCCCGACCCGGGATGACCTGGGGCTGAGTCTGAGTACAGTGGCGGGACAGGAAAAGTCACCTGTGGGTACTAGACCACCCCCCACGGTCACCAGAGAGCGTATGTAGACGCTGGGGAAGATTATCCCTGGTAAGAGGAGAGGAGCGGAGCTCTTGGCTGGACCTTCTAAGCGGGGCCATTCCCCCCTTTACAGCCACCCCCTCCTCTGTACCAGGTTATCCTCCATGAACCGTGAGAACCGTGGCCACCTCATGACTGGTTAACTATGAGTACGGCGATACTAATAGTTGAAGCGGCCTATGTAATGGAATTTAGCATAGGTGGCCTCTCTCTCATTGATGCTAAGCTAGCCAGCAGGCAGTGCGTAAACATTCCTTAGCATACTAGACTCAGCTCCGCCTGACTGCCCTCAGTACAGAGATGTATGCGTTGCCTACCGCAAAGATGGATGAGTCAAGAATTCAGCAGGGGATTTCCCGCCTTACTGAGAAGCTGGACTGGCGCTTTATTGTTGTTACCTATTGCTAAGTATATGTTTTCATTGCGCCTGCTTGTTCTTGTTATTGTGTTGACCTATATTATTGTTATGCACCAATCACCTTATGTTATTTTTCAACTGCTTGATTAGCATATCTACTGCATAACTTTGTTGACATGTGGCCCAGTGGGCAGATTGGATTGTGCGCTTATGAAGAGAGGTACTCTGAGTAAGCTTTTGTCTCTTGAAGCAATAAAGTGTTAGCTATTGTAACCCGGTGTGTTCACTTGGCAGTTGGCCAAATAGTATTAGGATACTAGCACACGGCACAGCAACACGGTGTGTTCAGTTGGCAGATAGCCAAATAGTATTAGTATACTTGCACACGGCACAACACGGAGCTTATTGACTCATAGCTCATCTATACATAGAGCCACTACTAGCGAATAAGTAGCTCTCATTAGCAATTGCTGTTACATTGCTAAACCAGTACACTTCTCTAGTAGCTGTTTGGTAAAGGTGCGGCAAAAACCTTTACACAACGGCATCTCAATTTGTTAAAGATAACAAAGTTATTGCCCCTATGACTTGGTCAGCGTAGAATTTTTTATTTTGATTGATTCAGTTTGTATCAGTTTTTTGTAGCATTGGTCTGTTCTACAAAAAATTATGGCATCCCTATATTTAGTAATACTGCCAGTGTCACATACTTTCACATACTAATATGTGACTGAAATGACAATACTTTGTGTTTTACTTTCAAACAACAAGATTTGATATGATTTATTCTAAACTATTGTGTGTAATAGCAAAGTTTGTTTTTCTTAAACATGGCACCAATTTTATGTACTGATCACAAATCAATGAAAGCTTGCAGTGAAAAATGTGGGTAATGATTAATTACGTCAATCACTAAAATCATACCTGGCAGGTACATCTGGTCCAACATAATCTGGCTCGTCATCCTCTGTAGTCTCTTGCTGCCTTGGCAGAGACTGCTGTACATTTTGGTATGTGGAAGTTGCACTCACATGATTTTGCCTCTCAGGTGAGTAAGCTACATTGGCGTATCCTTCAAAGGTTACAAGGTTCTTTTCTTTAATGGACTCATAGATATGTTGTGTAGAGTTTCTTCTGGTTCGCTCATAAATAGCAGCTCTCTCGCAAGAAGCAATTGTTGGGCCTGAAGTACAATATCATATTGTTGAGCAAACTAAACTGTCCTTTGGTTGTGCGGCACAAACTTCCTCCACAAGGATAAAATGAATAGAGCAAATAAATTATTTGCTCTTATTAGGTTTTGTTCAGCTCTATTCTATTTTTACCTGATGTGCCTTCAGCTGATATGTTTGAGTTCAAAGAAGCTCTGATCACTTCACCTTCTTGTGCCAATCTGGTTGATTCCGTTTTAATAATTAATAACCTTTATCATATCAATTTACTGGCTAACTGCATCAATGCCAGAACGCTAAACCAATCCAATGTACACAATCAGCTCTAAGTTCAAATAACTCTTTACCTGTATCTTTTTATCACATAAATGAGCACAGCCACTATAACTATGGCAAGTCCTGGTCCTCCGACACCTCCGCCTATGTATGCTGGTAGCATATACTGTTGGCTAGTTACTAGTTTTTCTGTATTTGCTCTTGTTGGTGGAGTTACCTGCTCTCTGGGTGTTACTTCAGTTGTTGCATGTGATTTTGAGATTGTTGTTGTTGTTGATGAGGTTTTTTGCACTAAATAACAAATATGAGGTTAGTATTATCATTGGCTCATCATAAAAAGCTTTATATAAATTTTTTATAAGATTTTTTTACCTACTTCAGAGGCCATAATTATTTCAACTCCTATTTTTCAAGCTAGTCAAAACAATTTTGTTGAAACTAGCAAAATTACCACAATGCAGTAATTCACCAAACATCATTGCTACAATATAAAATGTGTGAAGTAGAATTATTTGATGTCCAATATCCATGGTCAAATTCACTTTTTTACATTGAAGTATTAGAAGCTTAGAGTTTGGTACCCAAAGTAGAAAATTCATTTGTTTTGGGTAGACACTGTGTAGTGGATTTTGGGGGCTGCAAAATCACTAGCTGAGGTTGGTAGCTTGCTGCCACCAGTTGTTAGTTTGACCTGTTACAACAACAGGGTCGGTGAGATCTGGATGTATACAAGATAGAGTATGGCTACTCTACAACCAGTAGTGAGCCCATGGCTCAGATGCATATCTCAATATGGTTGAGTTCATATGCCTTTATTCATCCAGAATAAACGAGTTAGTAAAAAATTCCAATTACAACTGATAATCATAAGCAAAGTTCTGCCTTTTATAGGCAGTGCACGGAAGCAATCATCCAATTACAATACAATATTACAATACACACCAATGAGAGTAATTATATAAATACAAGACAAATGAGATGGTAAGAAAGGGCTTAGAAGGAATAGGTGCCCTGTTATAGTAGGCGGAGTCATAGGCTCATACACCAATCATAGCTAGTCTCTGGGTAATTGGTCTTTCTAGCTCTTAGTCCATCATCTTTGGTAAGGGGTAAGGGTGGATACTTTCTGTAGATGGCTCTTAGGTCCTCCCAGGCTATTTCTAAGATCTCAGGCTCCACGGACTCACTTCCTGCCAGGCAAGTGAGGTTGGTATAGATGCACACAGGGTCGGTATAGGTACACACAGGGTCGGTATAGGTGTACACAGGGTCGGTATAGGTGTACACAGTGTCGGTATAGGCATAAATATAGTTACCGTCCACTTGGTTAGTAGTTGCTAGTAATTCTAGCCATCTGATGGCTATTGTAGTGATGCCAGAATGTGATGCTGGGTGTGCGCAGAGGATATGTACACTGAAATCCACCATACACCTCTCTCCATGAAAAACAGTCTCTTGTTTTTAATAAAACATATCAAACAAGAGAAGAAGTAAGGGGTGAACCACTCTCGTGTTCAGATTAAATATATTTTCTGCAATATTTTGTTGCAGATAGAAAAAGTATAGTAATTCTGCAGAAACTATGTCTGCAGAGCAAGGCTAAAATGAGTAAGATATATATATGATAATCTTAATACAAATTCTCGGGATAACCTCTAGCACTTACCAACCGTAAAACGCTTCATTTTTATACAATTTAAAAACCGTAGTAGTATAAATAAGCATGTCGGGTGAACACCTCATATCGCACCCCGATCACACCCCGCGTTCAATACCTCGCTGGCATGAACTGCTCATATCTTACTAAAATATTATATAGACAGAGGAACATGTGTCAAGAGTGAAAGAAAAAGGGAAAAATAGTTATGAAGGATCATATGTCATCATATAACAACAATTACAGCACATCTTGGAGATTAACCTCACCAACAATGATCCTAAAATCAGAGACATCTGCTCATATAATACTAAAAAATAATACAAGGAGAGAAAGAGAAAAATAAAAACGTGTCAAAAATTTCAGGTGCCAAAAAGTATTAAATATCAGCCTATATCGACGGGGTACAACATTGTATAACGCTGGACATAGAACCCACAAAAAATCACTTGGTAGGGAGATCTGCTCATATATTACTACTTATACCAATACAAGTAAAATGGTAAATTAGCAGACACAAACAACTCACCTATAAGGGCACAGTTAGGTACAGGACTGCTCCATTCTCCATCAGGCATACAAGTTGATATATCAGCACTATCAACTATTTCATATCTCTCACTCTTACAGAAATAGGTAATGTTTATTCCTACAGTAGCTCTTCCTGTAGAACTCAGTGTAAAGTTCAATTCACTGGAGTTAGAGATCTCTGATAGCTCACATTCCATTACTGCAATGGGATTATGAAAACCATAAAAACATATCGATAAGGCTGCATAAAAAATGGGAAATCAAAACTTACATATACATGGTAAGATAGAACTTCTCCATCCATCATTGTCACAGTCAACCATTTGAGAAGTATTACTTCCAGTCCAGTATCCCTTCTGACACTCAATGATGTGTATATCTCTGTTGTTACTTTGGCTATCTTCGTCTGGATGGTCTTTGGGTTGTTTAGCATTTTGTATGACCGGTGGACACTCAATCGTTTCAAAAGAAATTTCTAGATAAATTGAATGATCTGATGTTAAGCATTATCACAGACCAACAGCATTTTGTATGTGGGATTCAACTGTTGGCTCAATGCAATTGTCCAATATCGATGCAATTATTTCTACTGATTTTTTGTGATGAGCTGTTGGAACTTATTTTGACACAAATTCTGACACATAGTTCCACCGACGAAGTTTATCAGTGATCATATTCTCATACTGTATTTTATTGTGAGCTGTCACAAACGATCACTTTCTTAATAAAATGAAATGGAGTTTTATTCACTATATCTGTCACATACCTTCAAACTTGATAAGAAATCCAGTGGAAACAGTGCTAGTGATGGTAGAACTACTTCGACTTATAAACTGCAGTTTGACATCATTATTAGTTGGATATAAGTCCACGTAGGTGCCAGTAGAATTATCATATCCACAAAAGCGCATTGGACCACCCAAAACATTATTTATTTGCAAATAATCATCACAAAACCCATAAAATAGGTTATAAGACTTGTGCAGTTTGAATGCAAGAAATGCCAGGCGAATTATATGGTTTGTTTTGACAGGAACAAATATGTTTTTGTTGATACTTTCAGGGTAATGATTGGATGTATTTGTGCTGTTGTCAAACTTAAAATGGCTCACAATAAAGCCACTGGAACTGTGTGAACTTCTCGGTTGTTCTTGAGTCAATGCAGTGAAGGAGCGAGCAACTGAAAAACCAAAAAGATTACAAATAAAACCTAGCTAACCATACAATCTGTTTGTAATTATGCCTAGCCAATCCGCAAAGTAGACATACGCATGCAATGGTGCAGTTTAATAACTTATATACAAAATACTTATGGTGGAAAGTGTTAGAGATTCAACTTTGCAATTTATTTTTTTCAACGTCGTAAGGCCATGCTACTCGATCGCTTATTTCACACAAATCGTAGTTAAATTACGATGACCACATTAAGAGTATTCGCGACCTTTTCATCGAACAAAATACCGAAACTAATAGGTGTTCGTAATTCAAGATGTCGCGTAAGCAACGGAACATTAGTTTAAAACAACACAAATATTCATTGAAATGTTATAGTTTACCGAACAAATAATAAAGAAGATAACTCCCAATTTTCAAAGAAATCAAGAAAATAAAAAAATTGGAACTGCTACTAACTGGAATAGTTTGTCAAGCTGCTGTTCAATTTAGTAAACTTTGATTGCTTTCAATTATTTTGAATTATTGTTCAAGGATATAAAAACGGTCTACGAAAATGAAAAAAATCAACTCGCTAGTTATTATCTATTTAGTGTTCAGTGTTAGTGTATCAGTGTTCAGTTTCATTCTCGACCTACGAAAAATATATATAAATACTCGTTGATTATTTTTTTTATTCGGTGAGCTACTTTTTGTTGACCCACGAGAGTAGTAATATATGAGCAGATCTCCCTACCGAATGTTTTTTTGTGGATTATACTTCGAGGGTTATACAATGGGTTACGGCGTTGAATGAATTCGCCGAGTTTATATTGTATTTCATTTGAGGGGCATTTGAGTGGCATTTGAGTGGCATTTAAGTGGCATTTGAGTTTTGATTATTTTTTTACTTAATTTGAACTCATATGGCAGCTAGATTTTGAATGTATGGCATTTAAGTTTTGATAATTTTTTTACATAATTCAAACTCATATGGCATCTTGAGAGGAGAGAGGAGAGAGAGAAGAGAGAGAGGAGAGAGGAGAGAGAGAGGAGAGAGGAGTTTTATCTACATTGAACAAATATATTGATCAAAAATGAAACATTATAAGATTATATACATTGATTACATAATAAGTAGGGAAAATCTTCCTATATAATATAGCTAGAGTCAGTAAATACTAAGTAATACAAAGCACTACAACTTGTAATGACAATAAATGCGTACACACACACACACACACGCACACGCACACGCACACGCACACGCACACGCACACGCACACGCACACGCACACGCACACGCACACGCACACGCACACGCACACGCACACGCACACGCACACGCACACGCACACGCACACGCACACGCACACGCACACGCACACGCACACGCACACGCACACGCACACGCACACGCACACGCACACGCACACGCACACGCACACGCACACGCACACGCACACGCACACGCACACGCACACGCACACGCACACGCACACGCACACGCACACGCACACGCACACGCACACGCACACGCACACGCACACGCACACGCACACGCACACGCACACGCACACGCACACGCACACGCACACGCACACGCACACGCACACGCACACGCACACGCACACGCACACGCACACGCACACGCACACGCACACGCACACGCACACACACACACACACACACACATACATACATACATACATACATACATATGGTATCTTGAGAGAAAGAAAGAGAGAGAGGAGAGAGAGAGGAGAGAGATTTTTTAGTTTTCTATACATTCATGTATATATGGTTAATTATGTACATATTTATGGGTATATTTATATCTACATAGAGAGAGGAGAGAGGAGAGAGGAGATATATCTACATTGAATAAATATATTGATCAAAAACGAATCATTGTATGATTATATACATTTATTACATAATAAGTAGGGAAAATCTTCCTATCTAATATAGCTAGAGTCAGTAAATACGCACATGTCCATATTCATGTACATGTGCATAAATGGATATGAATACGTACATGTCCATATTCATGTCCATATTCATGTCCATATTCATGTCCATATTCATGTCCATATTCATGTCCATATTCATGTCCATATTCATGTCCATATTCATGTCCATATTCATGTCCATTTATGTACATGTCCATATTCATGTCCATTTATGTACATACCTATGTTCATATTTATGTACATGTGCATGTCCAAATTCATGTCCATATTAACATTTTATAGCTATGTACAGAGGATAGAGAAGAGAGGAGAGAGAGAGGAGAGAGAGAGAGATTTTTTAGTTTTTTATACAACCATGTATATATGGATAATTATGTACATATTTATGGATATATTTATATCTAGATTGAATAATATACATTTATGACATAATAACTATATTGAATGCTATAAAATATGTTGGAAAATCACCAAATTAGTTTTCTAGATGGTTAAAATTTACAGTATTTGGGAAATAACTGCAAGAGAGGAGAGAGGAGTATTTGGTAGAGGAGAGAGGAGAGAGGAGAGAGAGGAGGCTTGAGCGTAAATATTTCTTTTAGTTATTTACATAATAAGTATATTGAATACTATAAAATATCTTGGAAAATTGTCAAATTAGACCTCTAGATGGTTAAAATTTACAGTATTTGGGAAATAACTACAATAGAAAACATTATGAATGTATGGCATTTAAGTATTGATAGTTTTTTACATAATTCGAACTCATATGGTATCTTGAGAGAAAGGAGAGAGGAAAAGAGGAGAGAGGAGGGGAAATAATTGCACTCAAATGAAAAAAATAGATGAAGCTAGATATTCATCTATTTGTATATATCCACAAGAAAACTGGGGTATTTGGTGAAATATTCTTTTATTCCATTCAATTTTCATTAATTTTATTTGAGTTGAAGTATTATTTACAATGGTTAGAAGTTATTAAAATTACTGCTCAATCCTTTATCCAACACCTGCAATAATTCTTAGTAATAGTAGTGTAATGAGACTGAGTAATAATCTACACACACCTTGTTCACTCTGTATGCTGTAGCACATGTTTTTCCTTTAGTTATCTGCAGTTACTTCAATTGGATCTTATCCAGATGTTTTATAGTCTTTGCTGCTACTGCGTTTTGTCTCAAACAAGAGTCCAAAGTAGGCATTGTGTCTACAAAATACAAAAAAATTGATTGTTACGATTGATTCATTTATTTTCATTGGCTTTATCTACATATACATAAAGTAGCGAAGAAACAGTTTGTGTGAGTATGAAACTATCTAGTAGAGATAAATTTATGTCTAGGTTCAACTAGCATTAAATAATTACTTATTATTTTGTTAATAATAAATAATTAGAGTCAGTTACTTTACTAGTGCTCGGACAAACACACAATTTTGTTAATGTCAAAGTCTGTGATCTTACAAAGAAATAACTTGGATATTATTAGCATAAAATTATCTAGTAAAGATAAATTACCTAGGAGTGAATTCTAGTTGAGGTTTGATTATTTTAAATATAAATAATTAAAACCGCTTGGACAAACAGACAGATTTGTCAATGACACAGCTTGCGTTCTTGCGAACGAATAACTTAGACACTGTGCGTATAAAATTATCCAAGTAAAGTTGAAATTATGCCTAGAGGCGAAAATGGAGGACAACTCCGTATCGCAACTAGTTGAGCTTTCTACTAGCGTTAAATAATTGTTTATTAATTAATTATTTATTCCCGCGAAAGCAACGGTTTCTATTCGCGTGAAAATAAATTATTTATTCCCGCGAAAGCAACAGTTTCTATTTGCATGAAAATAAGTTATTTATTCCCGCGAAAGCAACGGTTTGTATTCGCCTGAAAATAAAATGTTTATTCCCGCGAAAGCAACGGTTTCCATTCGCGTGAAAATAAATTAATTATTCCCGCGAAAGCAACGGTTTGTATTCGCTGAAAATAAAATGTTTATTCCCGCGAAAGCAACGGTTTCCATTCGCGCGAAAATAAAATAATTATTCCCGCGAAAGCAACGGTTTCCATTCGCGTGAAAATAAATTATTTATTCCCGCGAAAGCAACGGTTTGTATTCACCTGAAAATAAAATGTTTATTCCCGCGAAAGCAACGGTTTCCATTCGCGTGAAAATAAATTAATTATTCCCGCGAAAGCATTGGTTTGTATTCGCGTGAAAATAAAGTTTTTATTCCCGCGAAAGCAACGGTTTCCATTTGTGTGAAAATAAATTATTTATTCCCGCGAAAGCATTGGAAAAAATGCTGATTCATAGGGTTTAATCAGTGCAACTTTAGCTAATTAAGAGCCACTGCTTTCACACAGAAAGCATCCAGTTCTTCAACAGCAAGCGGAGAAGCATCATCTACTACAGCTACTAGGAGACCATCAAGGTAAGAAATGCTAAAATAATTATTTGTCTTTAGTTAATTAAATCATCTGGCTCTAAGTTGTGATAAGGTAAAAAATAATCAAAAATTATTTAACACTAGTAGAAAGCTCTAATTATTTATTTTTAAAAAAACTAATAAACAATTATTTAACGCTAGTAGAAAAGTTCAACTAGTTGCGATACGGAGTTGTCCTCCATTTTCGCCTCTAGACAATTTCAACTTTACTTGATAATTTTATACGCACAGTGTCTAAGTTATTCGCTCGCAAGAACGCAAGCTGTGACATTGACAAATCTGTCTGTTTGTCCAAGCGGTTTTAATTATTTATATCAAAAAAATTTGAACCTCAACTAGAATTCACTCCTAGGAAATTTATCTTTACTAGATAATTTTATGCTAATAATTTCTAAGCTATTTCTTTGTAAGATCACAGACTTTGACATTAACAAAATTGTGTGTTTGTCCGAGCTCTAGTAAAGTAACTGACTCAAGTTATTTATTATTAACAAAATAATAAGTAATTATTTAATGCTAATTGAACCTAGATATAAATTTATCTCTATTAGATAGTTTCATACTCACACAAACTTTTTCTCCGCTACTTTATGTAGATGAAGCCAGTGAAATTAAATGAATCAATTGTAACAATCAATTTTTTGTATTTTTTAGACATGATGTCTACTTTGGACTCTTGTTTGAGACGAAACGCAGCAGTGCAAAGACTATAAAACATCTGGTCAAGATCTACCAACACCAACGATAGATGTAACACAACATGACTTTCTCTCCTACTTATATGATACCAAGCCAATGAAGACTCAAACTACATGGATTTTGAAGAGAGCACACTTCTTCAACACAGCAAGAATTCCTTTCAAGATCTACGTCTTACTTAGATGATACCAAATCAATGAAGACTCAAACTACATGGATTTTGAAGACAGCATACTTCTCCAACACAGCAAGAATTCCTTTCAAGATCTACCACCTACTTAGATGATATCAAACCAATGAAGACTCAAACCACATGGATTTTGAAGACGACACACTTCTCCGACACACCAAGAATTCCTTTCAAGATCTACCACCTACTTAGACGATACCAAACCAATGAAGACTCAAACTACATGGATTTTGAAGAGAGCACACTTCTTCAACACAGCAAGAATTCCTTTCAAGATCTACCACCTACTTAGATGATACCAAATCAATGAAGACTCAAACTACATGGATTTTGAAAACAGCACACTTATCCAACACAGCAAGAATTCCTTTCAAAATCTACCACCTACTTAGATAATACCAAACCAATGAAGACTCAAACTACATGGATTTTGAAGAGAGCACACTTATCCAACACAGAAAGAATTCCTTTCAAGATCTACCACCTACTTAGATGATACCAACTCAATGAAGACTCAAACTACATGGATTTTGAAGACAGCACACTTCTCCAACACAGCAAGAATTAATTTCAAGATCTACCACCTACTTAGATGATACCAAACCAATGAAGACTCAAACTACATGGATTTTGAAGACAACACACTTATCCAACACAGCAAGAATTCCTTTCAAGATCTACCACCTACTTAGACGATACCAAACCAATGAAGACTCAAACTACATGGATTTTGAAGACAGCATACTTCTCCAACACAGCAAAAATTCCTTTCAAGATCTACCACCTACTTAGATGATACCAAACCAATGAAGACTCAAACTACATGGATTCTACTTCAATGATGCTGAAAAAGAAAACTGTCCAGAACAAGAGCTCAAGAAGCTAATCTATAACTCAAGGCAACCATATCACGATAGGTGAGTTTTACTAATTTTTACCATAAATTAAACAAAATGCTGAATGTATACATTTTCCAGGTGAAAAGAATACTTTTTTGGTGAAATTAGTGTACTTTTTACAACAAAATGCTGAATATATAAATTTTCAAGGTGAAAAAAGGAATTTTTTGTATTTTGTAGACACGATGCCTACTTTGGACTCTTGTTTGAGACAAAACGCAGCAGCAGTAAAGACTATAAAACATCTGGATCAGATCCAATTGAAGTAATTGCAGATAAATAAAGGAATAACATGTACTACGGCATACAGAGTGAACAAGGTGTGTGTAGATTATTACTCAGTCTCATTACACTACTATTACTAAGAATTATTGTAGGTGTTAGATAAAGGATTAAGCAGTAATGTATTAGCAAGCATTAGCAATAAACATAGACTTTTCAACAATGACATTAACCAAAAAAAATAGTATAACAAAGTCATGTTTGAGCTAATAAGTTGTTGCTAAGATGTTTGAGTTAACAACTAGGTAGCTAAAATAAGTTTTTCATGAGGATCTCCTGACAGTTGTGATTCCTTGAGTGGTGAGCAGACTTTTAAATCTACTGTAGTTATCTTTTGTTGGTCTTATTGAGTCTTTATCAGTTAGTACATCTTGCAACAAATTCTTTGATAGCTTAATGCTAAGCCATCTTCCCTTAAGTTTTATCCTGTCAGTATCCAGATCGTATTTCCCAGAGTCTCTCAATCGATACAATATTTTTACACCTAACGCTTGATTGTCTTTGCTAGCTGTCATGTTGGATACTTTTTTTTTAAACTCTTCTAATCGTTGCATCATTCTCTCCGAATCTCTATTGCTATCATCGTCAATTGTATTTCTGTCAAACGATGATGGTGAGAGCTTTGGTGTTTTAGCAGAGCTCCAGCTCTTTGGTTGCTTGTACTCTCCCCTTATCTTTCCAACATCACTCCGATAGGTTTTTGTGCTTTGAACATTTTCATTTGTCTTTTTGCGCTCAAGCAACTCATTTTTGGTTCCCATTACTATTTCATTCGTTTCAACCAAAATATTCTGGATTTTCTCGATATCTCTCACCATTTTGTCTTTTGTCGGGTTGTCATACAATGATGACGCAAATTTGTCTTGGTCGGTTGATTTAGCACCACTGATATTTTCCATCAAACTATGATACTCCTCTTCTGGTATAGCAAAAAAACGTCCATCATATTTTAAAGGCGGAAGATTCATTTTGTATTGATATTAAAACCTGTGCAATCAGGATGATTATAGGGTCTAAAAAAGTTACCTCTCCCAATCTCCATTAAAATTCGTTGTTTGTCAACAATCAGTGTTTTGTACCTCCTTGAAGCGCTACTACCTAATAAACTGAGTTGTGTACTGATTAGTTTTTTGTAGCTCTTTTTTGAAGCGCTACTACCCAATAAACTGTTCCGTATCTAAAAAACATTTTCTAATATAATGTTTTTGTGACACAAAATCGCTGGCGTGATTCCTTTAATTAATCATTATCAACATATTGCGTTGATGTTTATTATCATTTACTAGTTGCGTTGTTTTCTTTTGATTTTAGATTATAATGACAACAACAAAAAGCATGAATTGGATATAGTCATAAGCGAACATGTACATAGCTATAAAATGTTAATATGGACATGAATTTGGTCATAGACATGTACATAAATATGAACATAGGTATGTACATAAATGGACATGAATATGTACATGAATATGGACATGTACATAAATGGACATGAATATGGACATGTGTATAAATGGACATGAATACGTACATGTACATGAATATGGACATGTGCATGAATGGATATGGATATGTACATAAATTGAAATGAATATGGACGTGGGTGATTTTCCAACATATTTTATAGCATTCAATATACTTATTATGTAATAAATGTATATTATTCAATGTAGACCTAAATATATCCATAAATATGTACATAATTATCCATATATACATGAATATATAGAAAACTAAAAAATCTCTCTCCTCTCTCTCCTCTCTCTCCTCTCTCTCTCTCCTCTCTCTCTCTCCTCTCTCTCTCTCCTCTCTCTCCTCTCTTTTCTCTCATCTCTCATCTCTCCTCTCCCCTCTCTCCTCTCTCTCTCAAGATACCATATGAGTTTGAATTATGTAAGAAAATTATCTAAACTTCAATGCCATATGAGTTAGAATTATGTATAGAATTATCAAAACTTAAATGCCATACATTCAAAATCTATACGCCATATAAGTTCAAATTAAGTAAAAAAATAATCAAAACTCAAATGCTACTTAAATGCCACTCAAATGCCACTCAAATGCCCCTCAAATAAAATACAATATAAACTCGGCGAATTCATTTAACGCCATAAACCCATTGCATCACCCCAGATTTTAACCCCACAAAAAAACACTTGGTAGGGAGATCTGCTCATATATTACTACTCACGAGTTCAGAACAAAATGATTATTTATTAATTAAATTTA
>CALYOO010000522.1:0-24485 GCA_945261195.1 Cryptosula pallasiana
GGAACATTGAAATTTTGTAATATTTTTAGAGTTGTAACCCCAAAAGTTTTACAAATTGACTAAATTACTAATGTTAAATATAACTAAAAATACTTTATTACGCTAAATATATACAAATTATTCCACAATACAAATAATATATAATTTAATGTTCATGAGTTGTTGCTGATAGATTTGGCGAGCCATCAGTCATTCACTTGTACACGTATTCTATCTAAAAGCATACATAGACGTCGTTATAACAACTACATCGTACTATGGTGAAAAATACGGTTATTAGTAGTTACTTATTACTAGTGAAGATTTACATACCTTAATAAAATTTCCGATATCAAAATCCTGCTAAGCTTCGCTTGAAATGTGATTGTTATCTTCATTGCTTTTCTCACTATCATTGTTGACGACTTCATCTTTTTCCTCAAAGTTTTTGTTTTCAGAGTCATCATCCGTCATATTATCATCTTCTTCGTCATCAGTATAAGCATCAATGTTATCATCATCATCATCATCATCATGACTTTTCATCCGCTCAGCATCGTCAAATAGGGAAAATCTGAAAGCTATTCCTTCTTTTTCACTTGAAGTAGATAGGAGCATTAAAGCTTCTTCAACACCCAGAATCGTGAGAATGTGTTTCTTTGTACCACTTTGAGTTGACATCGTACTTTTATAGTGGATCATACCACATTCATGATTTTTGATCTTCAAAACGTTCTCAGGAGGACAACAATCTTCCCAGTCATCAAAGTTCCATCATTCGTCATGTATCTGTAAGTGACAGTGTGAGTGATACGTAGAGGCGTTGTATCTTGTTTTCGTTTTTGCTGCTTCAACTTCAAATTTTTCCAAACTGAGAGTCTAGTGAATGTCAGAAGAGTGTTGACAGGAATATTATCGAAAGTGATGATATCAAAGTATGCTTGCAACTGTTTCAGTGATTTCTTTCTCAAGATTTTGGCTATAACTCGTTGTTCTAGCCCTTGATGATGATTACCTCCTACAATACGCAGATCGGGTTGATTTTCTTCTAGTTTTCCCATGTACACTAGGATATGTGAAGAGCGGGGATCGAGTTCCTGTAGCTCCACCGTAAGTTCTTTGTCAATCAGTGACTTGACTCGAATTCGATGATCGTTTGTTAAAACATATTCATAATCCAATATACCATAATTTTCAACGTAATTGACATCGAAAACCTCCAATATCGTAGGAATTGGTAAATCCGACAAACTCACAAAATTTCCGATTTCCAACATCCCTTTCTGCATAGCTCCTGTCATTATTCCAGCCATCTCAAGCAATTCGAACTCTCTAAGTTTGTTTACGGTATTATTCTTAGTGTTGCTGAATAGAAAGGAAATTGAAGCTCGAGATAATGTCACTGTTGGTTTTTTGTTATCCTCTGTTCGTTTGACTTCACTGTTCTCATGCAGATATGTGTAGTCCGGTGTGGGGCTCAAAGGAGAGTCAGCTGAAACTACATGACATTTCATTGCTATATCAGCAGGAGTGTTGATGTTTGAGCGAGAAGATGTATCATTAAAGGTGTTAGGATTGGGTCTTCTATCATCAATGTGAATGCCGTTGGTGGTGGAATTGATGGTTGTAGTGGAGATAGTGTCAGTGTTGTTGGTAGCTGTAGTTGGTTCAATATGGAGCTTAGGGAGTGCTTTGGAGTGTGATGTCATCATACCTGCAAAAAGTAAAAGAACTTAGTTTAATGATGTAAATATACTGAAATTATTGTTTTATTAAAAGGTTGTTTTTAAAAACTAAGATTCAAAAACCTAGATGATCCAATTAATTAAAGACCAATAATTATTTTAGCACTTCTTACCTTGATGCTCTCGTAATAGCTGTAGTAGATGTTGCTTCTCTGTTAGCCGTTGTAGAACTGGATGCTTTCTGTGTGAAAACGATGGCTCTTATATAGCTAAAGTTGTACTGATTAAACCCTATGAACACCATCTCGTGTCAATCTCTATGAATCAACATTTTTTCACGCGAAGGAAAGTCAATGCTTTCGCGGGAATAAATGAATTATTTTCACGCAAATGGAAACCGTTGCTTTCGCGGGAATAAATAATTTATTTTCACGCGAATGGAAACCATTGCTTTCGCGGGAATGAATAATTTATTTTCACGCGAATACAGACCAATGCTTTCGCGGGAATAAATAATTTATTTTCACGCGAATGGAAACCGTTGCTTTCGCGGAAATAAATAATTTGTTTTCACGCGAATGGAAACTGTTGCTTTTGCGGGAATAAATAGTTCATTTTCACGCGAATAGAAACCGTTGCCTTCGCGGGAATAAATAATTTATTTTCACGCGAATAGAAACCATTGCTTTCGCGGGAATAAATGATTTAATTTCCCGCGAATGAAAGCCAATGTTTTCGCGGGAATAAATAATTTATTTTCACGCGAATAGAAAGCAATGTTTTTGCGGGAATAAATACTTTATTTTCACGCGAATACAAACCGTTTCTTTCGCGGGAATAAAAATTTTATTTTCACGCGAATAGAGACCGTTGCTTTCGCGGGAATAAATAATTTATTTTCACGCGAATGGAAACCGTTGCTTTCGCGGGAATGAAAATTTTATTTTCACACGAAAGCAACGGTTTGTATTCGCGTGAAAATAAAGTATTTATTCCCGCGAAAACATTGCTTTCTATTCGCGTGAAAATAAAGTATTTATTCCCGCAAAAACATTGACTTTCATTTGCGGGAAATTAAATCATTTATTCCCGCAAAAGCATTGGTTTCTATTCGCGTGAAAATAAATTATTTATTCCCTCGAAAGCAACGGTTTCCATTCGCGTGAAAATAAATTATCTATTCCCGCGAAAGCATTGGTTTGTATTCGCGTGAAAATAACAGTTTTATTCCCGCGAAAGTATTGGTTTGTTTTTGCGTGAAAATAATTTATTTATTCCCGCGAAAGCATTGAATTTCCTTCGCGTGAAAAAATGCTGATTCATAGAGATTGACACGAGATGGTGTTTATAGGGTTTAATCAGTGCAACTTTAGCTATATAAGAGCCATCGTTTTCACACAAAAAGCATCCATTTCTACATCGGCTAACAGAGAAGCAACATCTACTACAGCTATTAGGAGAGCATCAAGGTAAAAACTTAATAAATTAGAGTTTTTACTCATACATAATTTATTATACTAAAACAACAGAAAAAATTAATCATTTGTATTTTTTTTAGATTCAACCGCAAAAAATGGAAATAGTTAACAACACAGAATCAGAAACTCAGCCTAAACCTTTGACTCAAGAGGACTTGATACTTCTACAAAACATATGCAATAAAAAAATTGAAGAGAGAGTGCGAATTACCTCAAACAATTGTAAATTCATACAGAAAGACTTGATAGAACAGTTAAATAGTTTTCGAACTGAATCTTTTCTAACATTAAAGCTCTTAGGGAATGATGTTACATCAGACATTCAGAGGTTACATTATGTATTACAACAACGACAATATCAACTAGAACAGGTAAACACACCAATTTCTATTGAGTGTGCTCGTAAAGAATTTGCTCTAAAAAGAAGAAACATGCAACGACAGTCCACTCAAAGACAAGCTAGAAGGGTAAGGACTCAACAACGTAAGGCACGACGAGCTACAAAAACATCCGATTAACAGTCAATTTTTGATGATTAGGTAATAATTAATAAAAAAAATACTATTTAGTAAGAGTTTGTAGTTGTTTTAAATTTCTGTTTAACCATTCTATACTAATACATAACTTTCATTTTTGTTTAATCAACCTATACTAATACATAACTTTTTATTTTAGTACATTATGGAATCAAAAGTACATAGAACAGAAGTCTTCCTTCCTAAGATATAACATCAGTACATCAATGACGTCATTGTAAAAAAAGACAATGCATTGATTGTCATTATAAGTTGTAGTGCTTTGTATTACTTAGTATTTACTAACTATAGGTATATTATACAAGGATATTTCCTACTTATTATGTAATAAATGTATATAGTCATATATTGGTTTAACGTAGTTATATCTCCTTGTTCTTCTCTCCTCTCTCTCAAAATATCATATGAGTTCGAGTTATGTAAAAAAATTATCAAAACTTAAATGCCATACATTCAAAATCTAGCTGCCATATGAGTCCAAATTAAGTAAAAAAATAATCAAAACTCAAATGCCACTTAAATGCCACTCAAATGCCACTCAAACGCCTCTCAAATAAAATACAATATAAACTCGGCGAATTCATTCAACGCCGTAACCCATTGCATAACCCCCGAGATCCAATCCACAAACAAACACTTGGTAGGGAGATCTGCTCATATATTACTACTAACATTTAATCTATACAACATTCATTTCCAATTTTTGCTGTTAAGATGTTACAATAATCAGTGTTAGACCTGACGTTTTGTTAATTTGTCACTGAGCTGAAGGGTATATCGTTAAGGTTTCTGCTCAGCTTTTCTTGCAACACAAGAAGTTGCACTCAAAAGTAAATCTCTGCAGAGTGTTATTAGTACCTCCTAGCACTCAGTGTATGTTGTAAGCCAAAGGCAGCCGCTTCCTTTTAGCTCACAGGTAGCTTTTTACTGAACGCTCTTTACAACTCTCAATACTGATCATAACAGCTCCTCAAGTTTCTCCTAACCAATATCTCTGTGCCTCATTTCCCTTCTCCTTTACGCACGACAAGCCACCATGAGGTCCATTGCTCAGCAACAGGACTTTTCTACTGAGCAATAAGCAACCTAAAAAATCAGCCCATCAGAAAAACGATAACGTATTGTGATGGATTTTCATAGCACCCACTTGTGTGCAGATTTCTACCAGCTGTTCCGGCATCGCTTATATAGCAGTTGCATAGCCAGAACACCAGTATTAGTTCATACCGAACTGACTGACCCTGCAGCAGTAAGATACCGACCCTGTATCGGTACTATACCGACCATGTACTGACCCTGTATGAGTCAGTACCGACCCTGTGGGAGCCATACTGGGCCGGCAGGAAGTGACTTACCATAGTCTGGGACCTGGAAACAGCTTTAGATGAGACAGAAGGCCATACCTGCAAGATAGCTACCCGTATATTCAAGAAAGCCATGGACCAAAGCCTAGAAAGACCGTCATACCAACAGCAGGAAATAAGAACGCCTAGGATTGGCCAGTGAGCCTATTGCTCCACCCACCACTCCTGGACCCCATATATATGTGATCCTATATACCTTATTCCGTTTATCTGTATTTATGTCTGCCTGCCTATTTGTTAAATTATGCCTTACTTATGTGTGATTGGTTGTTTTAATATTTAGATTCTCATGCTCTGCCCATAAATGCCAGAGCTTTTACCATACCTAATCAGTATCGTAAAGTATTGTATTGAAACTTATACTTGCTCATATTCTTTACAAGAATAAATGCATTATACTCTAAAGCTCTGAGTTATGCGTCTGAGCCGAGGGTTCTACACTAGTTGTGGATTAGAAAACACCCCTTCACGTTTGGTTCGGTGCAGTACCGACCTGTTAGTACCTCTAGGTGAAAGGTAATTGGTGGCAGAATACCGTCGTAACGCTACCAACTTTACGGTGCCAGCAAACGAGGAGTTCTGCTGGTGACAGTTCTCAGTTAGTGAACTGAAAGCCTCCAAAATTCACTACAGTGATAAATATTAATACCTAATTACCTATCCTATCTGTACCCTTTGAAATTGCTCAATTTATTCAACAAAAAGTTCTTGAAGAGCTGATTAACAAGTACATTAAAAGCTATATACCTTTGTATAAAACGATTTATGAAAATTATTCTGTGGAAAACAGGCCTTTAAAAGTTCAAATAACATGATCAATGACTATTGAAATATCCCATTCTCAAGTTAGTGTTCTCCATCGGACCAGCAGTAGTAATATATGAGCAGATCTCCCTACCAAGTGTTTTTTTGTGGGGTCATTATCTGGGGTGAATGCAATGGGTTACGGCGTTGGATGAATTCGCCGAGTTTATATTGTATTTTATTTGAGGGGCATTTGAGTGGCATTTGAGTGGCATTTAAGTGGCATTTGAGTTTTGATTATTTTTTTACTTAATTTGAAATTATATGGTGTATAGATTTTGAATGTATGGCATTTAAGTTTTGAAAATTCTATACGTAATTCTAACTCATATGGCATTCAAGTTTTGATAATTTTTTTACATAATTCGAACTCATATGGTCACTTGAGAGAGAGGGGAGAGGGAAGAGGAGAGATGAGAGAGGAGAGAAGAGAGAGGAGAGAGAGGAGAGACTTTTTAGTTTTCTATACATTCATGTATATATGGATAATTATGTACATAAAGTGGCATTTGAGTTTTGATTATTTTTTTACTTAATTTGAACTTATAGCATATAGATTTTGAATGTATGGCATTCAAGTTTTTGTAAGTTGAACTCATATGTTATCTTGGGAGAGAGGAGAGAGGAGTTATATCTACATTAAATAAATACATTGATTAAAAATGAATCAATATATGATTATACACATTTATTGTATAATAAGTAAGAAAAATCTCCCCATATAATAAGTAAGAAAAATCTCCCCATATAATATAGTTAGAGTCAGTAAATAGTAAGTAATACAAAGCACTAGGTTTTGTAATGACAATCAATACACAGACTTTTTTTATACATTCATTAATATATGGATAATTATGTGCATATTTATGACTATTTCTGTATAAAATTTTGGAAAAAACATCATCAAATTAGCTCTCTAGATGGTTAAATAATTGCAATAGAAAACATTATATCTAATTTTTTTGACATTCTTAAATTTTGAGAAAATCATCATACTGGAGAATGTAATAAAATAGATATCATAATAGAGTGTAATAAGTTGAATATATAGAGTTAAAGTCTATAAAAACTTTTTAATTTGTAAAGTATTTGATGACTTTACAAGAAATATCATCACATTCAGGTTCAATGTTGATGAGAAGATTTTCTTCAAGTTTAAGTTTACTATTTTCCGATATAGACAGAGAAAGTTTTGAAAAACCCTCCAAATCATTATAAATAAAAACTCTATAAATCGACGGTGTTGAATTTGTAATTGATACTGAATTGTTTTCGCATATGATGTATCTATCACACACACAATCAGTAGTAGTTTCGATTTCTTCAGAATTGTATATAGTAGAGTTTGTAGGGCTTGGCTGTTCCAAAATTAAATCGACTAAACCCAGAGCTTGTGGAAGAGATGGAATTGATGGTGATAAAGCTGGAACTACTGGCTTGTTTGTAGTTTTTGTTGTTGTTGTCTGCAGAGTTATGGTGATTATTGAAGTTATTCTTCGAATCGCAGGTAGTGATCCCTCATCATATAAACGGATGTAATTTAAAGCTTCATCAGTTTTGCAAACAAAGTAGTGTTGAGGCCACATATCATAATTGTCACAGCTTCTACGTCGGAGAGTAGGTTCCATGAAACATGTGAGTCTTTGCATACGATATTTTAAGTTTTTTCTTAAAATACGAGTTACTGAATCAACCGCTTCCATATTAAGAATTCCCCGAAAACATCCAGACGCTCTATGAGATAAAGTGAATGGTTTAATCTCTGTTACAAGACAATAACCGCTTAGGATTGGGAATAATAGGAGATAGATTCGATATCTCATTTTTATTCAGAGTGAGAGACTTTTAACCTAGTTTATGCTTTCATCATCTAGAGTTAACTGTCTTGCATTTCGGTGGACTTTGGTTAATATGCTCCAACTAAAGTTCTATATATATAACTTTGGGATCGCATTTGTCTTTGTTATCTCCTTGACATGTGATGCTGATGATAATCTTGTTTTGAATAGATTTCAAACTTTCAAAACTCGAAAATGACAAATTTACACCTTCAATACCATTGATGTTAGTGATGACAGTAGCTATTTTCGGCTTCTCGTTGGTCAAATGATCGCATTCCACACATGCAAAGTTGGTTGTCTCAAACTCTTCTGTTGGTGGACAAATCAAACGTGAGGTGTTGTATTCAAATACACATAATTCATCATTCCAAAATAGTTTTGTATTTTGAGTAAGACCTTCCGTATTATTTTTAACCCCTATTGCGCATTCCTCCTGATTCAGAGTGTATTTTGTTGGTGTATTGCAGGTCAGGGTATCTGTAGGCTCCTTGTTGATCGAATGATTGGAATGAGCGCATTGCATGCATGCAAATTTGAATGTCTCAAACTGTCTTCTTATTGGACAGATCAGACGTCTGCGGTTGTATTGAAATGCACATAAATCCCCATTTCGATATACTTTTGTATTTTGAGTAAGTCCTTCCGTATTATTTGTAATACCCATTTCACATTCCTCTTGATTCAAAATGTATTTTGTTGTAGTATTACAAGACACAGAATTTGTAGAAGTTGTGTCCTTGCAGATCCAAGAAGCGCTTTGAGGGATGAAAAAACCACAATATAATAAGTCAGGAGGGTAGAGTCGCACACAGTTTTTTCCATTTTCATCTTTACATCGTATAGTCCTTTCGAAAGGTGAAAAAACCAAGACATCATTTTTATCCATAGCTCCAGCTATACATTCATCAATTTCGTTGGTATAGAATACTCCACTAACATTGGGAAATGTTAGTGCCAGTAGCAAGATAAATACGCAGCTCATTTTTTAAAATGTTTTTGCTTTCAGTGTTGAAAGTTGAATACTTTCTTTCTTGATGTTTTTTCTATTTATACGTAAGTGGCTAGTGGCTTGTTCAGCTCTCTCAACCGATTTTGAAGATGTGAAACAATCTCATCAAAGTGGTTACCAAAATGTAAGTATGGTTCCAATCGAGATTGAGACAAAAGAACATGTGTTCCTGTCCAGCGAAATGAAGTCAAACCTCTTAAAATCGAAATATCTATCAAATCACCCAGTTCAGCATCTTTCAAACATTGCTTTATATCAATCAGTTCGATCGCTCTTTTGAGATCTTCAAAATCTATCAACTTGGCTTGCGGACAGCATACTTTTGGATCAAAGCTCCTAGAACAGTTTAAGCATTCGAGAGGATTTGCTCTTGAAATACAATTACAGCTCAAAAGCATGCTTTGTATTGATTTACGAACTAGATTGAATCCTAACACAAAATAAAATACTTCTTCGGTGATGAGTTGAACAAAAAGAGGATTCGAACGCTCTAAAGGAATGTGTTCAAAATGAGTCCTTATGAACTTAGGAACAAAATCAGCCAATGTATCAATTGACTTGAATCCTTGAGTTTTTCCACTCATGTTTCTGCTGTAGTTCAGAGATAAATGAAGCAACTTTTTTGTAACAGTTCTTTTATGAGTCTTCAGATATATTTGTCGAATCAATAGTTATTATCGGGTTGACTGAGTCTTCTTTTTCATCAAGAGTATGAGCGTATGGATATCCTTCCGCTATCGCAAGTAATTTATCCTTTAGACGTTGATAAGCCAGTTTGCTCTGACTAGCAGGTAATAGGTAGGGATTTAATCGTGCTCTCAAATTTGTTAACAAAAAGGGAGACTTCAAATCATCAGTGGAAAGATCCAAAAAAGCATTAATCCATTCGTCATGCACCAAAAAACCCATTTTAGCATTTTTCAAAACTTGTCTTCTATCAATCCAGTCGATAGCATCACCCAATTCTTTTTTGGTAGGTGTAGCACCTTCAACCATTTCAGCATATCTTTTACAAGTGATACATTTGTCATCAACGTGTGAACAGTAACAGTTTAGTAGCGATAGATTGGTTGCTTGCTTGTAAAAACTCCCTCCTAGTACACAGTATACACATTCCTCCGTAAAATAAATCCTCAACATTTCATCAGAAACCTCAGCCAAAAAAGTCTTAGGTCCTATAGCATCGGAAGCTTCTTGGTGAGCAAAGTCTTCAACACGTATCATATTTGTTGTTATTCCGTTAAATTACAAAACGCGAATGATACGTTTTCAAATTGAAAAAAAAAACCTATTTAATAATTCATTACTTTTTCTTTTTTTTGAGGTTAATTGTTATGCTAGCTCATGTAGATCTTCATAAATGCTTTAATTTCAACCTGACAACCATCGATTGGGCAAGGTTTTACTTCTGATGAGCATTCAGTAAGTGCTTTTTCCTTACACTCACTACAGTAAATGAGATGACCGCATGGAAGAGAGATATGATTTGCAATTACTTTTTTTTCATGCGTCTCAGACACACATTGAGCGAGTTTGCTTTGCTTAGTTTGATCTTTATCTTTTTTTAACGAATCAATTGATTTAGCATCAGTTTTTAACAGTGTTGACGAATTCTCAACAGTTGTAAAATCATTTTCAAAAATATGTAAGGCTTCAATCATAAAACCTATTCGCTCAAAAGGTTTTCTATTTAACACTAAAACTTGTTCGATATCGTTTTGACTGTATCCTAGTTTTTTGCAAATAAGTTTCATTTCTTCGGTGTCATTGTTGTGCGTTATTTGTTTAACTTTTTCTCGATATTTTTCAACCCGTCGCTTACACCTTTTGCCTTTTTCCGTTCGCATGTAAACATCCTCAACATACTCTTCACCTTTACTCCCGAGTAAAAATAACAGTCTGGGAACCATCGACAGTGTTCCTCCCACGGTAGATCGCTCTCTTCCCATTCTTTAAGTTCACCTGAGCAAAAGAAGCATTTTACACTATCTCCGAACTTAGTATAGTAGAAACCTGCATTGGAAAGGAGTTTCATGGAGACTTTACCCTTCCATTGTTTGAAACTGTCTTCTCTAGATGTTTCAGTAGCAAAACGTGGTGTGTCAGCACGATCAATTGATATACCTAGAGGTAATACTTCTGCAGTTAAATCTCCTCTTCTGGTCTTTTGTTCTTCCATCGTATAACTTTTGACAATTGAGATGTTTTTCATTTCATCTGCAAGTAGTTTCCTAGGTCTATACACACGATTGTGAGTGTTAAATCCTCTAACAAATCAACAAAACGGAAAACTTTTAGCATGTTCTTTCATCGGATGTTCATCTTCATCCTTCCAGTTTAGTAATACCCCTTGGCAAAAAACACATCGAACAGCGTTGTCTTTTTCAAGGTTATAGAAACCAGCTCCAGCCATGTTTTCACCACAATGTTTACCTACTCGTCTCCAATTTGTAAGAAATGATTTTCTTCGATAACTTTCATCAAGCATTAAAGTCTCTCTTTCATAAAAAGAGAGTTCATTGTAAATGAACTTGAAAAAGTCCGTTGGGGAAAGTTGCGCAATAGTTTTTTGTAATTTTAATGACAAAAGACTACAGTGATTATCCGGATAAGTTGCGACGACATAAGTTATTGCAGTGGTATCAGGAAAAGTTCATTGTAAAAACAACGACGAAGTAACTAGTAAACTATCATCTATCCATTCGGTGCAGTCTTTAGTATTTTCAAAGCAATTCCGAGTTTTTCGCATTTCTTTTTTTTCATTATAAATAGTGTTTGCTACATATCTGTTGTTTGTTACTCGACACATTATTTATATATAATACAAGTAGTAGCTTCAGTTATTACTCAAGTTGAAGTTTTGTTGGAAAGTTCTTTCCCTTTAATCTAGTTCGTTGTTATTCTAAAAAAAAAATGATAATGCTTTATAGCAAAAAATAAAAAAAGACTAAGGTTTCAATTTTTTTCAATATACTTGAATTGATTACTATTGTAATAGAATGTAAATACTTACATCAGAAATGAAGACTTGTCTTTCTTTGAATTAAAATGAATGATATTCCTAGTTGTTTGAACTTGAGAGCTGCTTTCTAAAAAATTCGGATGAAGAAGGAGTACTTTTTTCATTTTGAAGCCCTGAAATAATAAGAATAAACATAATTAAAACTTACATACAGCATTTTTTGATATCTTAAATAGTGAATAATCTTGTTTTTGTTCAGAAAATGTCTTCACGTTTAAATTGATTACAATTAAAACAAAATATAAATACTTACATCACAAATGAAGACTTGTTTTTCTTTGAATTAGATGAATTATACACATAGTTGTTTGAACTTCAGCTGTTTCCTATGTAACTCAAATGATGAAGAAGGAGTGCTGTAGTAGATGATGATGTAGTAGATCTTGTTCCTTCAGTTACTAACGATGAAGTGAATGCTTTCTGTATGAAAACAGTGCTTCTTATATAGCTTAAGTTGCACTGCTATGAATCAGCATTATTTTCACATGAATGGAAACCGTTGCTTTCGCGGGAATAAATAATTTATTTTCACACGAATGGAAACCGTTGCTTTCGCGGGAATAACAATTTTATTTTCACGCGAATACAAAGCAATGCTTTCGCGGGAATAAATACTTTATTTTCACGCGAATGGAAACCTTTGCTTTCGCGGAAATAAATATTTTATTTTCACGCGAATACAAACCAATGTTTTCGCGGGAATAAATAATTTATTTTCACGCGAATACAAACCAATGTTTTCGCGGGAATAAATAATTTATTTTCACACGAATGGAAACCGTTGCTTTTGCGGGAATAGAAATTTTATTTTCCCGCGAATACAAACCAAGGCTTTCGCGGGAATCAATACTTTATTTTCACGCGAATGGAAACCGTTGCTTTCGCGGGAATAGAAATTTTATTTTCCCGCGAATACAAACCAAGGCTTTCGCGGGAATCAATACTTTATTTTCACGCGAATGGAAACCGTTGCTTTCGCGGGAATAAATATTTTATTTTCACGCGAATACAAACCAATGTTTTCGCGGGAATAAATAGTTCATTTTCACGCGAATAGAAACCATTGCTTTCGCGGGAATGAAAATTTTATTTCCACGCGGATAGAAACCAATGCTTTCGCGGGAATAAAACAATTATTTCAATAGGGATAAAACCGTTGCTTTCGCGGGAGTAAAAAAAATAATTTTCACACGAATAAAAACCAATGCTTTCGCGGGAATATCGCGTGAAAAACTGCTGAGTCATAGATATATTATAAAGAAGGTTTCATAGGGTTAATTAGTAGAGCTTTAGCTATTTAAGAACCAGTGTTTTCACACAGAAAGCATCCAGTTCTACAATAGCCAGCAAGGAAGCAACATCTACACACCAACTACTACATTTACTTGAAACTATAGAAAGACTTTCAGTCAATAAGGTGAGAATCACTAAATAATTCTTTAACATATATTGATAGAAAACTTCAACTAGATTTGCTATAATACTTCAGAAAGTTAATTTTATGTTTTAATATTTTGTTCTTATTAATAAAAGATCAAATAGTTTCACCATAACGCATCAGAAAAATTATTTTGGTTTTGATTATGTGTTTATTTTATAAATATCTAGTTAGTTTATTCTTTTCAAATATTTTTCAAATTCCAACCATCTGTTACATATTTTTTACTCTCTTTTCAGTTCCAACTTTTCACTGAACGCTCTGAATATGAATGAAGACCGTAATACCTCATTTCTCTCAACATTCGAACCATACTCTGATGATAAAGAAAATATCCCTCCTGATTCACATATAATAAAAAGGAAACTGAAAACAGTTCGACCAAAGCCATGGGATTCGGATAGAAATAAAACGATTGACTATGCTTGGACTTTGAAAGCACCATCTCTTTCTCATCTTTCCTGCTTGTCGAAGAATGCTGCTAGTTTGCTCAATTCTTGCGATACCAATGACAGAGTAATGATTGGAAGGTTTCAACCACTTCACTTAAATCAGACACCATCACTTCTCGAGATAATCTCCATCGAAAGACCAGCTGAGGATGTATATAAAAACTTATGCATTATCCGCTACAATGTCGAAACATTTGGCAACAGACGACAAGTGAGGTCCATGGTGAGAAATGAGGATTATAACAAATTAGCTCCAACACAACCGGATGTTCCAAAACTGGTGGTTTTTATGGGATTCGATTCAGACAAGCATCCAATCTTTCACCCTATCAACTTTCCATCCAATATTTCCCTTGAGGAAGCTAAACAGCTAAGTAGATTAATAAAAAAAAAACACCTAGTCAGTTGATCAGTATGGTTCGTATCGCAACACTCTCTCAATTTGCTGTTGGAAGTGTAATCAGTTTTGAATCTCCTCAAACATCAACTCAGTTAACATTACCTAATCGAGAAGTGGTGATGGATGCGCTACTGGTAAACTACAGATGTTTGCAATACGATGGTTTGATGATGGGAGTTCTATATATACCTGAAAAACATGCTAGCAACGTCAAACGAATTGGAACAGGAGTCATACTTGTAAGAAGTCGTGAAGTTAGTAGATTTGGTTATCATCGACATGATATAATCACATTCACAGCATTACAAGCGATAGAAACGGCTCAAAACCTATCCAACAAACTTGATGATTCCAACCAGATGAAGTACTTTTACTACAGATGAGGTTGTTGAGAACAAGGTCTTAGTGCGTTCAATGGGAGCGGGAAACACATCTTCCACATCTTTGAGAGAACCAACACCCCCTGGTGAAAACTATATTCAAGAAAAGCAAGTCAGACAACACAACCTAGTGAGTGTTTTTTTATTTAATGTAAACTAACTGATATAAGTAATACTTCCAATTAGATAGAATTTATTTATAAAGCAATTGTTTTTTTGTTTTGCTTTAGATAGAAGAGAGAGAATCAAAAACACTTGATGAAAATTATGCTCAAGAAAAAACAAACCGAACAATATAACTTGGTGAGTTACTTCCCTTTACTATATAATGTTAACTAACCAATGTAAAAAGAACTATAATTCAAATTCATGTAATTATTTTACATTTTTGTTTAATCATCCTATACTAATACATAACTTTTTATTTTAGTTCATTATGGAACCAAAAGTACATAGAACAGAAGTCTTCCTTCCTAAGTTATAACATCAGTACAACAATGACGACATTGTAAAGAAAAAGACTATGCATTGATTGTCATTACAAGTTGTAGTGCTCTGTATGACGACATTGTAAAGAAAAAGACTATGCATTGATTGTCATTACAAGTTGTAGTGCTCTGTATTACTTAGTATTTACTAACTCTAGCTATATTATACAAGAATATTTTCCTACTTATTATGTAATAAATGTATATAATCATATATTGATTCAATGTAGTTATATCTCCTCATTCTTCTCTCCTCTCTCTCAAAATATCATATGAGTTCGAGTTATGTAAAAAAATTATCAAAACTTAAATGCCATACATTCAAAATCTATATGCTATAAGTTCAAATTAAGTAAAAAATTACTCAAAACTCAAATGCCACTTGCCATATGAGTTAGAATTATGTATAGAATTATCAAAACTTAAATGCCATACATTCAAAATTTATATGCCATATAAGTTCAAGTTAAGTAAAAAAATAATCAAAACTCAAATGCCACTTAAATGCCACTCAAATGCCACTAAAATGCCTCTCAAATAAAATACGATATAAACTCGGCAAATTCATTCAACGCCGTAACCCATTGCCTCAACCCCAAGGTGTAATCCACAAAAAAACACTTGGTAGGGAGATCTGCTCATATATTACTACTACCAGCTTACGAGTTTCTTGGGCACATTTAACCACTTGCACTCATCCACTCGGCAATACTAACCTTTATTATGGGCTTCATTGCAATCTAGATCAGATATATAAACCACTGATTGAGAGGAGTTTTAGTTTTGCTTTGGAAAAAAGTTGCAAAGTCTATAAGCCGAACTTATATTTTTGAAATTCTAACTCGAACTTTAGTAAAAATTACATTTATTTTATTTTATGTTTCGCCCTCTGAGATGATGCCTATACAGCTTCAATGGGAGGTAGGGGGGGGGGGGGGGGGCGGGTTAAAAGTACAGGAGAGGACAGCTCCAAATTTTGGGCAGTTCTCTCTTCCTCGTTTGTTGCTTGTGATTTGAGGAAGGGTGAAGCTTGATTATAAGAAAGGTGTATAATTTTCTCTAGGAAGCGCTGAAGTTTTGTAATGAATAGAGGTTCCAGGAAAAGAAAAACTCCAAAAAACTGCAAAACCATTAGTATCGTTTTCTAAATACTTGTATGCTCTGAGTTGATTCTTTTATTGTGCTGGATGTGACTTTCGGAGGAAATGGAGGCTTTATCTGTGGGTGGGGTTGTGTGTGACAGTCAGGAGGATGTGTATGACTGATGAGATAGGGCAGCTCTGGTTAGTACGATTACACAAACTTCTTTTGCCTGAATTCCTACACAAATCAATCACGGTATCAAACTTTTTTGACTCACTTCATCTTGTTACACGTTAAGCTACACACATAATGTTAATATGTTTAGTCTTTAGAACCACCATTTTGAGTTTATGTGGTAAGCCATTCAAGTTTTCTTTCGGCTACTGCACCAAGATAATGCATCAGTAGCTAGTAGCTAGTAGCTAGTAGCTCTATCTAACTGTATTGAATTTTTGGATGCTACAAGACATGTGATAAAGTTTATGCCTGTTATAATGTTTTACAAAACTGTGTCTTCCTGAGAAATTTTTTTTATGAATCTGCATTTTGTAGCGCATTTCTACTTTTTCTATATTAGCAACATTTATTGGCAATTGTATAGAATTACTTGCCACTATGAAATATTTTTTGTGTATTGATGAAGAGACAGGGTTTACATGTTACAACTGAAGCTCTAAACAAAAAATAATGAAAAATAAATAATATCAAATTTACTATACATAAAGAAGAAGTAAAAGTTATACGTTAAACCAAAAGTAATAAGCAAATGGAGAACAATAAATAACATTTTGTGTTATCTATGAATCTAGCATTGGCCATCTGTTAATTTACCTCCATTTGCTTGAAGTTAAATTGTTAACAAGTAATAAATTAATAGTGTAAATGAAAAACCATGCCCACCCCAAAAAACCTTTTGAAAAATATGTTGCTCATTTAAAACTGGTCAAAGAACGGAGAGTAGCTTCCAATCATTTCACTGCATTCATTGCAGTATGAGACATGCTCTCACATATTTACAGGAAAGAAAACTGACCACTAACTGATATTTATCAGTTGAATTGCGGGACCTGTCTTGAATGCATGACAAGGATTACTATGGTATACTGGGACACTACAAGCAATCAAAATTAGTCTTGGAGGAACTTTTTGTTCTGAAACCAAAAGCATTAATTTTTTTCCTTTTGTTTTTGTTGTGCCTCCATGGCACCACTAAGTATGAATCTCGTAAAATAGCTTCAAAGGAAGAAGCCCATACTTATACCCACTGTTAATCTGGCTACTTTTACAAAGAAGAAAAAAGGGGGATTCTGCACTAGCATGGCTCTATAGGTATTGTAACGGTTTTCCCCGTGTTAGAGGAGAAATACGGTTACTGGTACTGCAAGAGTGCTTCTTCTACTGGCTTACTCTGTAATTCGTGGTATCGATGGCTACAGAGTGTCAAGGCAGTATGGTCTCTCTGATACGGAGAGTACTGAATGCTGCTAACTAGCAGACACGACTAAGATCGGCAACCGGCCAAACGGATTTCACAGGTTTAACAGGGTAGCAGTACTTTATTACACTTGCTACTGAACACAAAACTCACAAAACTGAAACACTAAGTATGAGTGCAAAAGAACGATAGGTCTCCAATATGTACTGAATAATGTCCAATATGTCTGGCAGTTTAGTCTTCTTGGCTGGTCGTTACTACTCTGAATCCTAAGCGTAACTTCTCTGACGCCTTCTTACTAGTTGAGACACGAGTTCTGTCCACTAAGAGTATCTAGTCATATCTGCCCTGCTGGGCTGCATGCAGCTCTATATAAATGAGGTGCACAACTATGTAAGAATAGAAATATGTGATTGGCTAAATAGATTGAGCAATAATCAACAAACTAGCATGACTCAAGTGTCAAAGTTATAAATAGATAAAGAAGCGGAAAATCCTTCCTGCGCTTGGCTGTAGTGAAGTGTAGCTCAGTTGCACTCTTGCTCAGTCAAGCATAGCTTCTTCTAGTATAGGCTCTTGGATATATATATGATGATTAACATATGTCAGTAGCACCGGTTGAGATTATTGCAGCCTGTGCAATTCCATTACATAGGCCGCTTCAACAATCACGTACTTCCGTACTGATAGTTCAACAGGCACAGGGTGGCCATATAATAGGAGACCGGGGATAAATAGGCGAGTATATATAGATATATATATGTGGGTAAATACGGGAGAGTCTCAAGAAACTGTCAACTACAAACTGTAGTCCAGGAGGTACATGTGGAACATGTCCCGGAGCACAATGCCATGTGCAAAGAAGGTACAACTCCAAGAGGCGCATACGGAGTATGGCCCATAGCACAAAACCATGTGCGGAGTGTAATAAGAGGGAAGCTGCCAACCGGCAGAGGAGGGAATGGCTGGACAGTGTAGACACGTCAGTGTAGTGTCCAGGAACAGGGGGGAAGCATGCCCTGTTTAGAACAGGCAGTCCCGTAGGGTGTGCTGGATTTCTTTCAGATGACCAATCTCTATCTTCAGCAGTTCTGCTCTAGGTTTCATCGGCTCAATCTCAGCTTCGGTAAGGGTACCGGTTAGCACTCTAGCTCTCATCCTTTATAACTCGTCTTTCCAGTGCCTAATCTTTTCTCCTATAGACAGTGCCCAGCGGGCCCTGTTTTGGAGGAACTGTGATGTCAAGGTAGGCTCTGGAGCAGGCTCTATGGATGGTGTGGAGGCTACCGTCACCGTGACATTCCTCACCACGCGCGAGGGTGCAGGAACAGGGGGGGGGGGGGGGGAAGGAGGTACAGTCTCGACTTCTCTAGCAGGGGCAACTACTGTACAAGGCTTTCTCCTAACCTTTCTCTTGGGGATCCGGTATCCGTCTAAAGGGATAGACATCAACGGTGTAATGGTAGATCGCGATGTAGATGGTTCCACTTGAGTAGGAACTGGAGACAGGGGCTCTGTTTCTGCAGGAGTGGAGGGGACCGACAGGGTGATGGTGCCGGTCTGTGTAGGTTTACACTTACCAAACTCCTCAGACTGGGTCCAGTGCTGGTACCAATGGAAGGCAGGAAAACTCTCTCCATCTACAGCATAAATGTATCCCATCCTCTGGTAGTGGTCTGTGTCCTCTGGTCCAGAACCTCGCTTCTTCTGGTGTCCATACACGCTGTCGCATGAACTTGAAGAGTACCGGCACTTGCAAAAGTACCGGACGAAGTGTTGGTGAATATGGACTGAAAGTTGTGTCATGTTCTTAGCCTGGAGGTGACACATGGGGCAGGTGTTCAGTCGAACTTTCGTCAGCTGTTTCTGGATGGCTCGTTGGGTGGAGGGAGCTATCCACTGCAGTAGCCGGCGAGCGATAGGTGGCTTCTTTCCAGAAGCGTGGGGAGCAGTGAACTCTTCAGACACCGTTCGTGCAGGAAGGGGTGGCATGCCAACATCAACGAGTTGCACTACAGGAAGAGTAGCCGGGGAGGGAGCACTAGCCTCTACAGTAGTGGAGGCAGCAGATTACTTGGAGGCAGGTTTGGACGCTGGCTCAACCTTACATCTGGTAGGTATGAGCTGCAGAAGGGGAACTTGTTCCGTTGACCTGGAAATCACTTTCCTCACTCTTGTGGGAGAAGGTCTGACTTCTCTGGAGAAGAGCTGGTAGCCATAGCAGTGGCAAAGGCATCCTGTCCAGATTGGTCGAACAGCAAGGACGCTCTTCTTCTTTTACTGGGGACAATCTTACCCAAAGATTGCATCCGTTCTCTGGTAACGGGAAATGGCATACGAGTAGCACCATCTGTCTTTGCAGTGACTGTCACCTCGCTGTGACTAGGCCTTGCTGTGGAGGCATTGGTAGGGGGAAGGAGATCCCAGATGGGAGAAGGTACAGAAAATACCTGTTGTGAGGTAGGCGTACCTCTAAGAGAGGATCCAGTAGCAGAGATAGGCAGCAGCGAAAATTCTGTATCCATCTGCTGTGAAAGAACAGGGGGCTCCAACTCTAAGGGATCCTTAGTGGAGCTGCGGCTGGCGATCCATTCGTCCATCTGGTCAGCAAAAGGGAGAGGTGATAATCTGCTCCTCACTGACTGCTTAAGCTGCACTGATGGAGAAACCTTCTCTGTAGGTGGTGATCTCATAGCGGGGTTCTTGGGTGGTAGCTGCTCTGCAGCATCGTCGATGTCCATGAGAAATCCTTCCTCTTCTTCCAACTAAAGAACAGCATCTTTGGCAGGTGAGTTATCCTGTACACGATCCATAGTTGTAGAATAATCAACGGTAAAGTCAGCGGCGGTAAAAACACGTCCTATAACTTCAGAAAGTTGCAAAGCAATGGCGTTTCCCGCGCTCAACAGGCGCCGTCCTTGACTCTTGCTTGGTTGAGTAACAGGCGGGGGCGGATGCCTCATAGTGCACTGGCTAACGGGTATGGTATTCAAGCCTCCGTTTCTTTGGACTGGGGATGGATAGGAACTCGATCCTTCTCCATCACTCACTCTATACTGTTTCCTCTCAAACGGTGTCCAGCATGGGGGGTTGGCTACATCCCATCCAGGTTTAATATATTTTCTTTTTGGTACTAATCGTCCTGGCAATTTTCTGTCTGGGAATAATTGCTTGATTGTACACTGGGTTAACACATCTACTTTAATCATTGGGTAACGTACTCTCAATGGTGTTACAACCTGTTCAGTGGTTGTGAAAAATTCTATGCCTTCTATCCGTGACCAGTTGGGAAGTGTTTCAGCGAAGACTGAGGTATGTGTACTCCCCTTTATTTTACACAATTTATTTCTCGCTATCTGTGGATCCACTCCCTTGGTTGTTAATGCAGCTGACTGGCTGTCATGTGTAGGCGGTTCAGCGCTTTCATCTGGTTGCTCCACTAGTAGGTTAGTGGGCTGGTTTTCACTGTTACTAGGCCCTGGATTTGTCTCCTCTTGTCGTTGGGGCAACTCCCACACACTTTGGCTGTTTCTGGCTAAACTACTTGGCCAATCTTCCTCAAATTTGCTTGAGGGGTTGAGGGGCTGGTAGGTAACGGCTCTCCTGGCCGCTCTAGCTGATACTCTCTCTGGCACTCTTTGGCCGCTCCTAGCTTGGTTACTACCGTCTCAGTGCTCTGCTTAGTTACTTCAAGTGGGTTGTCTCTCACGAATTCAATTTCTATTCCTTTTCCTTGTAGCCATCTGAGCGCCTCTGTCATACACAATGAGAGGTTGAAAAGGTCAGATGCAGGAATGGTGACGTTCTGGAGGTGACGCGGTGGGTAACTCTTACTCGAAGACTGTTAGGGATGGCTTAGCTGGTCAGTAGGAAGGTAACTTTGTGCGCTGACTTGGTACAAGTGGGGTGTATCTCCATTGAGGTGTAGCCGTTCAATGTGGGAGGTCCTATTGTTGTTCACAAGTCTGCTGCCTTCTCTATCTGTGCATTGCATCTCTCGTCCTGAGATTATTATGGCGTGCTCACTGAACTTCAGGCGACAGTTGTGATCAGTGAGAAAGGGCATACCTAATATAGCATCTTCACTGATTTGACTGACTACGAACGTGGCTGCTGTCCTTATCTCTCTCAACTGCAAGGCTGCTTTCACCGTTCCATAGAATGGGATTTGTGTTCCATCTGCCATGATTCCGTGTGACTCACTCACTTTCTTCTTCTCTACTGCTTCAGGCAGAGGGTTGAATACATGCTTCAACATCAGGTTTGTAGTGCAACCGGTGTCAACGAGGAGTGTGACTGGCTGGGTTTCCAACTTGCCGGTGAGGAAATAACTTGTACTATACGGCCTCTCTACTTTCTGGTCCAGTACACGGGTGGGCTGTACTTCAGTAGCATGAGGAGGTGGAGGCAGCACTCTTACTGGTGAATGCGTGGCACACTCCATGGGTTGGCTAACTGGTACTGCTACCGCTTGCTGCGCTTGGACAGACTGAAACTTCAGGGGGCCGGCAATCTGCACCGGTGGTAAATCCAACAGCGAAGGTATGTGTTGTTCGCTCTGGATTCGCTTCTCTCTCTTCTTCTATACTGGTCCTTGGCTACCGCTTGTAGGAAGTAGTTGTTCACCAGTAGGAGACGGCTCACTTCTTGTATAGTCTCTCTCTGGCAGCCGCCAGGAGAGGTAGGCAACTTGGCATGCCTCACTTCATTCCTCTTCTGCTCTCTTCGCAGGGGTGCCTTCTCTGAGGGGTGTGGTGACACAGGTATCCGTCTTTCCATCTGCTTTTGTCCTTTACGCAGTGGCTCTCTGATAAAATCTGATAAGAGTAACGGAGCAGGATCGTGTCTTTCTGGCTTCTTTACTTCTTTATTCCACCTTATCGCAGGTAGCCGGTGTGGTAACTACTGCGAGCGATGCTCGTTTTCCGTCCTGGGAATCTCTCTAGGTGTTGTGACAGTTGGCTGGCTGGATGGACAAAACCTGCTGTAGTGTCCAGGCTGTCCATAGCGCCAACACGGGGAAGATGCAGAACGGGCTGTTAAGAGAGGTGTCCACGCATTACCAGGCGTGGTATGTGACACAGGAGAGGGGTGGTACACTGTATGTGGAGCCTGAACAGAAGGTTGAGGAGCAGGCTGCACCACAGGAGTAGGTGTAGGCACCGTCTGTTGCCACTGTCTCATCTGACGCATCTCAGTTGTCATGTCTTGCACTGTCTGTAACAATCGAGTCAGGGTATCCTCATGTGTAGGTGGTGGCTGAGGAGCCGGATAGTGGTGCCTCACCACTGGATAAGGATACTCCACTTCTCTAGGAGCTGGCGCAACTACGGCAGCCGTTGGTGAATGATGGTAATGGGACATGGAAGGTTTATGGTACTCTTCGTCATACCTGTCTTCATCTTCTTCTTCTTCTTCTTCTTCTTCTTCTTCTTCTTCTTCTTCTTCTTCTTCTTCTTCTTCTTCTTCTTCTTCTTCTTCTTCTTCTTCTTCTTCTTCTTCTATAATCCATACTCTGGATGGCTTGTTGTTGGTGTAAGCTCTTATCTGCAAGAACTCTCCTCCCGCACGAACAGCTTCTTCCAGGCTTCTGGGGTTCACTGCTAACTGGTGTCTCTGTAGATACGGGTGACCCAGGGTGGTGGCAAACGTCTCTAGTACTAGTCGTTCCACATGTCCATCTGGCAAGTCTTCGTATGCAGCATGCACTAGTCTCTCAACCTTATTAGTATGCTCTTGCAATGAGGCCTTGGGAGCTTTCCTCAGCTGTGCAATGTTCTGCATGCCTCACGGCGTGTCAGGCCAAAGCGGGCACAGAGTGTGGTGAACACAGCTCTAAGGTTGTTAGGCTTTTCACAATCCAGGGCATTTTCTCTGAGGGCTTCTCTTACGTGCAGCAAGGAGGCGTTGTCATCCCATCCGTTAACTTCAGCAAGTTCCAGGAACCGTCCAATGAAGTATTCCACATCTTTGCTTCCATTGAACTTGGGTGGTTTGAAGATCAGTGCAGGTGCACGGGGTTGTAGCACTCCTCTTAATGTCTCTGCTAGGCGGTCTAGAGCAGCCGCTTCTGGGTTGCCGGCTGGCAGTCACCCTGCACTTCTTGCTCTATGAGCCATGCGACGGGGCTCCTATGCCTATATACCAATAGGCTGCATTTACTCCACGCTGTAGGAGGATGCTGGAAGGGGGAGAACAGTATCCGTGGGTTGATAGGGGGGTGATCTATCAGATGCTGTTTTAAAGGAGAAGCACCACTACTCAGGGCAAAGGAGGGAAGGAGTAGTCGGTGAGTTTGGCCGTTAGCTTCTCTTACAATACCGGGGTGAGATCGCGCTTAATCCCACCGCTGCCACCAATGTAACGGTTTTTCCCGTGTTAGAGGAGGAATACAGTTACTGGTACTGCAAGAGTGCTTACTCTACTGGCTTACTCTGTAATTCGTGGTAGCGATGGCTACAGAGTGACAAGGCAGTATGGTCTCTCTGATACGGAGAGTACTGAATGCTGCTAACTAGCAGACATGACTAAGTTTGGCAACCAATATTTCTGGCAGTTTAGTCTTCTTGAATGGTCGTTACTACTATGAATCCTAAGCGTCTCTTCTCAAGCGCCTTCCGAGGTATTCTTCCTGGTAGTTCCAACGATTCCTCAGCTGTAGGACTGGTGCTGGCTAGCCTTAAACGCTAGCTGAGACACACGAAAAAATACTAAGCAATACTAGTTGAGACACGAGCTCTGTCCACTAAGAGTATCTACTCATATCTGCCCTGCTGGGCTGCATGCAGCTCTATATAAATGAGGTGCAAAACTATGTAAGAATAGAAATATGTGATTGGCTAAATAGATTGAGCAATAATCAACAAACTAGCGTGACTCAAGTGTCAAAGTTATAAATAGATAAAGAAGCGGAAAATCCTTCCTGCGCTTGGCTGTAGTGAAGTGTAGCTCAGCCGCACTCTTGCTCAGTCAAGCATAGCTTCTTCTAGTATAGGCTCTTGGATATATATATGATGATTAACATATGTCAGTAGCACCGGTTGAGATTATTGCAGCCTGTGCAATTCCATTACAGTATTATGGGTAATTTA
>CALYOO010000523.1:0-24468 GCA_945261195.1 Cryptosula pallasiana
ACTACTACTACTACTACTACTACTACTACTACTACTACTACTACTACTACTACTACTACTACTACTACTACTACTACTACTACTACTACTACTACTACTACTACTACTACTACTACTACTACTACTACTACTACTACTACTACTACTACTACTACTACTACTACTACTACTACTACTACTACTACTACTACTACTACTACTACTACTACTACTACTACTACTACTACTACTACTACTACTACTACTACTACTACTACTACTACTACTACTACTACTACTACTACTACTACTACTACTACTACTACTACTACTACTACTACTACTACTACTACTACTACTACTACTACTACTACTACTACTACTACTACTACTACTACTACTACTACTACTACTACTACTACTACTACTACTACTACTACTACTACTACTACTACTACTACTACTACTACTACTACTACTACTACTACTACTACTACTACTACTACTACTACTACTACTACTACTACTACTACTACTACTACTACTACTACTACTACTACTACTACTACTACTACTACTACTACTACTACTACTACTACTACTACTACTACTACTACTACTACTACTACTACTACTACTACTACTACTACTACTACTACTACTACTACTACTACTACTACTACTACTACTACTACTACTACTACTACTACTACTACTACTACTACTACTACTACTACTACTACTACTACTACTACTACTACTACTACTACTACTACTACTACTACTACTACTACTACTACTACTACTACTACTACTACTACTACTACTACTACTACTACTACTACTACTACTACTACTACTACTACTACTACTACTACTACTACTACTACTACTACTACTACTACTACTACTACTACTACTACTACTACTACTACTACTACTACTACTACTACTACTACTACTACTACTACTACTACTACTACTACTACTACTACTACTACTACTACTACTACTACTACTACTACTACTACTACTACTACTACTACTACTACTACTACTACTACTACTACTACTACTACTACTACTACTACTACTACTACTACTACTACTACTACTACTACTACTACTACTACTACTACTACTACTACTACTACTACTACTACTACTACTACTACTACTACTACTACTACTACTACTACTACTACTACTACTACTACTACTACTACTACTACTACTACTACTACTACTACTACTACTACTACTACTACTACTACTACTACTACTACTACTACTACTACTACTACTACTACTACTACTACTACTACTACTACTACTACTACTACTACTACTACTACTACTACTACTACTACTACTACTACTACTACTACTACTACTACTACTACTACTACTACTACTACTACTACTACTACTACTACTACTACTACTACTACTACTACTACTACTACTACTACTACTACTACTACTACTACTACTACTACTACTACTACTACTACTACTACTACTACTACTACTACTACTACTACTACTACTACTACTACTACTACTACTACTACTACTACTACTACTACTACTACTACTACTACTACTACTACTACTACTACTACTACTACTACTACTACTACTACTACTACTACTACTACTACTACTACTACTACTACTACTACTACTACTACTACTACTACTACTACTACTACTACTACTACTACTACTACTACTACTACTACTACTACTACTACTACTACTACTACTACTACTACTACTACTACTACTACTACTACTACTACTACTACTACTACTACTACTACTACTACTACTACTACTACTACTACTACTACTACTACTACTACTACTACTACTACTACTACTACTACTACTACTACTACTACTACTACTACTACTACTACTACTACTACTACTACTACTACTACTACTACTACTACTACTACTACTACTACTACTACTACTACTACTACTACTACTACTACTACTACTACTACTACTACTACTACTACTACTACTACTACTACTACTACTACTACTACTACTACTACTACTACTACTACTACTACTACTACTACTACTACTACTACTACTACTACTACTACTACTACTACTACTACTACTACTACTACTACTACTACTACTACTACTACTACTACTACTACTACTACTACTACTACTACTACTACTACTACTACTACTACTACTACTACTACTACTACTACTACTACTACTACTACTACTACTACTACTACTACTACTACTACTACTACTACTACTACTACTACTACTACTACTACTACTACTACTACTACTACTACTACTACTACTACTACTACTACTACTACTACTACTACTACTACTACTACTACTACTACTACTACTACTACTACTACTACTACTACTACTACTACTACTACTACTACTACTACTACTACTACTACTACTACTACTACTACTACTACTACTACTACTACTACTACTACTACTACTACTACTACTACTACTACTACTACTACTACTACTACTACTACTACTACTACTACTACTACTACTACTACTACTACTACTACTACTACTACTACTACTACTACTACTACTACTACTACTACTACTACTACTACTACTACTACTACTACTACTACTACTACTACTACTACTACTACTACTACTACTACTACTACTACTACTACTACTACTACTACTACTACTACTACTACTACTACTACTACTACTACTACTACTACTACTACTACTACTACTACTACTACTACTACTACTACTACTACTACTACTACTACTACTACTACTACTACTACTACTACTACTACTACTACTACTACTACTACTACTACTACTACTACTACTACTACTACTACTACTACTACTACTACTACTACTACTACTACTACTACTACTACTACTACTACTACTACTACTACTACTACTACTACTACTACTACTACTACTACTACTACTACTACTACTACTACTACTACTACTACTACTACTACTACTACTACTACTACTACTACTACTACTACTACTACTACTACTACTACTACTACTACTACTACTACTACTACTACTACTACTACTACTACTACTACTACTACTACTACTACTACTACTACTACTACTACTACTACTACTACTACTACTACTACTACTACTACTACTACTACTACTACTACTACTACTACTACTACTACTACTACTACTACTACTACTACTACTACTACTACTACTACTACTACTACTACTACTACTACTACTACTACTACTACTACTACTACTACTACTACTACTACTACTACTACTACTACTACTACTACTACTACTACTACTACTACTACTACTACTACTACTACTACTACTACTACTACTACTACTACTACTACTACTACTACTACTACTACTACTACTACTACTACTACTACTACTACTACTACTACTACTACTACTACTACTACTACTACTACTACTACTACTACTACTACTACTACTACTACTACTACTACTACTACTACTACTACTACTACTACTACTACTACTACTACTACTACTACTACTACTACTACTACTACTACTACTACTACTACTACTACTACTACTACTACTACTACTACTACTACTACTACTACTACTACTACTACTACTACTACTACTACTACTACTACTACTACTACTACTACTACTACTACTACTACTACTACTACTACTACTACTACTACTACTACTACTACTACTACTACTACTACTACTACTACTACTACTACTACTACTACTACTACTACTACTACTACTACTACTACTACTACTACTACTACTACTACTACTACTACTACTACTACTACTACTACTACTACTACTACTACTACTACTACTACTACTACTACTACTACTACTACTACTACTACTACTACTACTACTACTACTACTACTACTACTACTACTACTACTACTACTACTACTACTACTACTACTACTACTACTACTACTACTACTACTACTACTACTACTACTACTACTACTACTACTACTACTACTACTACTACTACTACTACTACTACTACTACTACTACTACTACTACTACTACTACTACTACTACTACTACTACTACTACTACTACTACTACTACTACTACTACTACTACTACTACTACTACTACTACTACTACTACTACTACTACTACTACTACTACTACTACTACTACTACTACTACTACTACTACTACTACTACTACTACTACTACTACTACTACTACTACTACTACTACTACTACTACTACTACTACTACTACTACTACTACTACTACTACTACTACTACTACTACTACTACTACTACTACTACTACTACTACTACTACTACTACTACTACTACTACTACTACTACTACTACTACTACTACTACTACTACTACTACTACTACTACTACTACTACTACTACTACTACTACTACTACTACTACTACTACTACTACTACTACTACTACTACTACTACTACTACTACTACTACTACTACTACTACTACTACTACTACTACTACTACTACTACTACTACTACTACTACTACTACTACTACTACTACTACTACTACTACTACTACTACTACTACTACTACTACTACTACTACTACTACTACTACTACTACTACTACTACTACTACTACTACTACTACTACTACTACTACTACTACTACTACTACTACTACTACTACTACTACTACTACTACTACTACTACTACTACTACTACTACTACTACTACTACTACTACTACTACTACTACTACTACTACTACTACTACTACTACTACTACTACTACTACTACTACTACTACTACTACTACTACTACTACTACTACTACTACTACTACTACTACTACTACTACTACTACTACTACTACTACTACTACTACTACTACTACTACTACTACTACTACTACTACTACTACTACTACTACTACTACTACTACTACTACTACTACTACTACTACTACTACTACTACTACTACTACTACTACTACTACTACTACTACTACTACTACTACTACTACTACTACTACTACTACTACTACTACTACTACTACTACTACTACTACTACTACTACTACTACTACTACTACTACTACTACTACTACTACTACTACTACTACTACTACTACTACTACTACTACTACTACTACTACTACTACTACTACTACTACTACTACTACTACTACTACTACTACTACTACTACTACTACTACTACTACTACTACTACTACTACTACTACTACTACTACTACTACTACTACTACTACTACTACTACTACTACTACTACTACTACTACTACTACTACTACTACTACTACTACTACTACTACTACTACTACTACTACTACTACTACTACTACTACTACTACTACTACTACTACTACTACTACTACTACTACTACTACTACTACTACTACTACTACTACTACTACTACTACTACTACTACTACTACTACTACTACTACTACTACTACTACTACTACTACTACTACTACTACTACTACTACTACTACTACTACTACTACTACTACTACTACTACTACTACTACTACTACTACTACTACTACTACTACTACTACTACTACTACTACTACTACTACTACTACTACTACTACTACTACTACTACTACTACTACTACTACTACTACTACTACTACTACTACTACTACTACTACTACTACTACTACTACTACTACTACTACTACTACTACTACTACTACTACTACTACTACTACTACTACTACTACTACTACTACTACTACTACTACTACTACTACTACTACTACTACTACTACTACTACTACTACTACTACTACTACTACTACTACTACTACTACTACTACTACTACTACTACTACTACTACTAGGGTTTTTGAACAATTTAGTAATTTAATGACAATGTTTTTCATATCATTATCTTGTGACTTTCATCATGTCATTTAATTAAATAATAAATATGCAGATCAATAATAATAATGATCGAAGGTTTTAAATAATGACAATAAGAAAATAGTCAAAAACAGTAAGAAGATCTGTTATTAGTAGTAATATATGAGCAGATCTCCCTACCAAGTGTTTTTTTGTGGATTAGACCTTGGAGTTTAGGCAATGGGTTACGACGTTGGATGAATTCGCCGAGTTTATATTGTATTTCATTTGAGGGGTACTTGAGTGGCATTTGAGTGGCATTTAAGTGGCATTTGAGTTTTGATTATTTTTTTTACTTAATTTGAACTCATATGGCAGCTAGATTTTGAATGTATGGCATTTAAGTTTTGATAATTGTTTTACATAACTCGAACTCATATGATATTTGGAGAGAGAGGAGAGAAGAACAAGGAGATATAACTACATTAAACCGATATATGATTATATACATTTATTACATAATAAGTGGGAAAATATCCTTGTATAATATACCTAGAGTTAGTAAATACTAAGTAATACAAAGCACTACAACTTGTAATGATAATCAATACATAATCTTTTTTACATGTCATCATTGATGTACTTGATGTACTGATGTTATATCTTAGGAAGGAAGACTTCTGTTCTATGTACTTTTGATTCCATAATGAACTAAAATAAAAAAGTTATGTATTAGCATAGGATGATTAATCAAAAATGAAAGTTATGTATTAGTATAGAATGGTTAAACAGAAAATTTAAAACAACTACAAACTTTTACTAAATAGTGTTTTTTTTTATTAATTATTACCTTATCATCAAAAATTGACTGTTAATCAGATGTTTTTGTAGCTTGTCGTGCCTTACGTTGTTGAGTCCTTACCCTTCTAGCTTGTCTTTGAGCGGACTGTCGTTGCATGTTTCTTTTTTTTAGAGCAAGATCTTTACGAGCACACTCGATAGAAATTGGTGTGCTTACCTGTTCTAGTTGATATTGTCGTTGTTGTAATACATAATGTAATCTCTGAATGTCTGATGTAACTTCATTCCCTAAGAGCTTTAATGTTAGAAAAGATTCAGTTCGAAAATTATTTAGCTGTTTTATCAAGTCTTTCTGGATGAATTTACAATTGTTTGAGATAATTCGCACTCTCTCTTCAATTTTTTTATTGCATAGGTTTTGTAGAAGTATCAAGTCCTCTTGAGTCAAAGGTTTAGGCTGAGTTTCTGATTCTGTGTTGTTAACTATTTCCATTTTTTGTGGTTGAATCTAAAAAAATACAGATAATTAATTTTTTTCAGTTGTTTTAGTATAATAAATAATGCATGAGTAAAAACTGTAATTTATTAAGTTTTTACCTTGATGCTCTCCTAATAGCTATAGTAGATGTTGCTTCTCAGTTAGCTGTTGTAGAACTGGATGCTTTCTGTGTGAAAACGATGGCTCTTATATAGCTAAAGTTGTACTGATTAAACCCTATGAACCTCATCTCGTGTCAATCTCTATGAATCAGCATCTTTTCACGCGAAGGAAAGTCAATGTTTTCGCGGGAATAAATGAATTATTTTCACGCGAATACAAACCACTGCTTTCGCGGGAATAAATAATTTATTTTCACGCGAATAGAAACCAATGCTTTCGCGGGAATAAATGATTTAATTTCCCGCGAATGAAAGTCAATGTTGTTGCGGGAATAAATACTTTATTTTCACGCGAATAGAAACCAATGTTTTCGCGGGAATAAATGATTTAATTTCCCGCGAATGAAAGTCAATGTTGTCGCGGGAATAAATAACTTATTTTCACGCGAATGGAAACCGTTGCTTTCGCGGGAGTAAATAGTTTATTTTCACGCGAATAGAAACCAATGCTTTCGCGGGAATAAATAATTTATTTTCACGCGAATGGAAACCATTGCTTTCGCGGGAGTAACTGATTTATTTTCACGCGAATAGAAACCAATGCTTTCGCGGGAATAAATGATTTAATTTCCCGCAAATGAAAGTCAATGTTGTCGCGGGAATAAATACTTTATTTTCACGCGAATACAAACCGTTGCTTTCGCGGGAAGACAAGTTTTATTTTCACGCGAATGGAATGTTGCTTTCGCGGGAGTAAATAATTTAATTACTCCCGCGAAAGCAACGGTTTTCATTCGCGTGAAAATAAAGTATTTATTCCCGCGAAAGCAACGGTTTGTATTCGCGTGAAAATAAAGTATTTATTCCCGCGACAACATTGACTTTCATTCGCGGGAAATGAAATCATTTATTCCCGCGAAAGCATTGGTTTCTATTCGCGTGAAAATAAATTATTTATTCCCGCGAAAGCAACGCTTTGTTTTCGCGTGAAAATAAAGTATTTATTCCCGCGACAACATTGACTTTCATTCGCGGGAAATAAAATCATTTATTCCCGCGAAAGCATTGGTTTCTATTCGCGTGAAAATAAATTATTTATTCCCGCGAAAGCAATGGTTTCCATTTGCGTGAAACTAAAATATTTATTCCCGCGAAAGCATTGGTTTGTATTCGCGTGAAAATAATTCATTTATTCCCGCGAAAACATTGACTTTCCTTCGCGTGAAAAGATGCTGATTCATAGAGATTGACACGAGATGGGGTTCATAGGCTTTAATCAGTACAACTTTAGCTATATAAGAGCCATCGTTTTCACACAGAAAGCATCCAGTTCTACAGCGGCTAACAGAGGAGCAACATCTACTACAGCTATTAGGAGAGCAACAAGGTAAGAAGCGCTAAAACAATTATTTGTTTTTAATTAATTGAAACATCTAGGTTTTTGAATCTTAATTTTTAAAAACAATTTTTTAATAAAACAATAATTTCAGTATATTTACATCATTAAACTAAGTTCTTTTACTTTTTGCAGGTATGATGACATCACACTCCAAAGCACTTCCTAAGCTCCATATTGAACCAACCACAGCTACCAACAACACTAACGCTATTTCCACTACAACCATCATTTCCACCACCAACGACATTCACATTGATGATAGAAGATCCAATCCTAACACCTTTAATGATACATCTTCTCGCTCAAACACCAATACTCCTGCTGATATAGCAATGAAACATCATGTAGTTTCAGCTGACTCTCCTTTGAGTCCCACACCGGACTACACATATCTGCATGAGAACAGTGAAGTCAAACGAACGGAGGATAACAAAAAACCGACAGTGACATTATCTCGAGCTTCAATTTCCTTTTTATTCAGCAACAGCAAGAATAATACCGTAAACAAACTTAGAGAGTTTGAATTGCTCGAGATGGCTGGAATAATGACAGGAGCTATGCAGAAAGGAATGTTGGAAATCGGAAATTTTGTGAGTTTGTTGGATTTACCAATTCCTACGATATTGGAGGTTTTCGATGTTAATTACGTTGAAGATTATGGTATATTGGACTATGAATATGTTTTAAAAAACAATCATCGAATTCGAGTCAAGTCACTGATTGACAAAGAACGTACGGTGGAGCTACAGGAACTTGATCCCGGCTCTTCACAAATCCTAGTGTACATGGGAAAGCTAGAAGAAAATCAACCCGATCTGCGTATTGTAGGAGATAATCATCATCAAGGGCTAAAACAACGAGTTATAGCCAAAATCTTGAGAAAAAAATCATTGAAACAGTTGCAAGCATACTTTGATATCATCACTTTCGATAATATTCCTGTCAACACTCTTCTGACATTCACTAGACTTTCAGTTTGGAAAAATTTGAAGTCGAAGCAGCGAAAACGAAAACAAGATACATCGCCTCTACGTATCACTCACACTGTCACTTACAGATACATGATGAATGATGGATCTTTGATGACTGGGAAGATTGTTGTCCCTCCTGAGAACGTTTTGAAGATCAAAAATCATGAATGTGGTATGATCCACTATAAAAGTACGATGACAACTGAAAGCGGCACAAAGAAACACATTCTCACGATTCTGAGTGTTGAAGAAGCTTTGATGCTTCTATCTACTTCAAGTGAAAAAGAAGGAATAGCTTTCAGACTTTCTCTATTTGATGATGCTGAGCTGATGAAAAGTTATGATGATGATGTTGCTGCTGATGATGATGATGATGATGATGATGATGACGATGATAACATTGATGCTTATACTGATGACGAAGAAGATGATAATATGACGGATGATGACTCTGAAAACAAAAAAATTGAGGAAAAAGATGAAGTTGTCGACAATGATAGTGAGAAAAGCAATGAAGATAACAATCACATTTCAAGCGAAGCTAGCAGGATTTCGATATCGGAAATTTAATTAAGGTATGTTAATCTTCACTAGTAATAAGTAACTACTAATAGCCGTATTTTTCACCATAGTATAATGTAGTTGTTATAACGACATCTATGTATGCTTTTAGATAGAATACGTGTACAAGTGAATGACCGTCGGCTCGCCAAATCTATCAGCAACAACTCATGAACATTAAATTATATATTATTTGTATTGTGCAATAATTTGTATATATTTAGTGTAATAAAGTATTTTATTCATATTTAACATTAGTAATTTAGTCAATTTGTAAAACTTTCGGGGTTACAACTCTAAAATGTTACAAAACTTCAATGTTTCGACACAAAAATAAATATTTCAAGTTATCGTCTCATTTTTCAAAAATGTTAAGACAACTCTCATTTATAATTTCTAAACTTCGTTTTTTGAAAAATATGTAAAAGTTGTCGGCACATTGTGTCAAAATGGTAAGACAACTCTGCTTTTACACAAAAAATTGTGAAAAATGTTTTATAATTTGTTTGAGAAACCAAAACAGTAGAAGACTTTTTACAACCACAAGCATTATACTTTAGGTTTTACAGTTTTGTGAATTGGGTGTTGACAGTTTGTCACGATATGACATAATAATTAAGTAATTATAGTCTTTTTCATAACAATGCTATAGATTCAGTAATACAGATGTGAAATTTACTGTTTCATCACTTGGATGCAGTATGAAGGTAGTTGATGTAATATTTATTTTGTAATATTATGCAAAGTAATACAGTAAGAATGAAGCGTATGGAGTTCTCAACCACAAAACAAATAAAAATAATGCATTAGGTAAACTAATGACAGAACAATTTTACATGAAGTGTATACATATGAATAAAGTATTCATAAAAACACAGACTATTGTCTGTATATATAATATATATATATATAGAGAGTATTTATAAAAAACATCCTATTAACTATATATTTTGTGGTAAGAAATTATAAAATAGGATAGTTGCATAAAACCTATTCCAGAGCCATGATAATATTAAAAAATATAGTGAAATAAAAATTTTAAAACTCACCTAAGAGTGCAGTTAATACAAGAATTTCTTCTTGAGAAAAATCTGAATTTTTTTGCGTTTTCTGTCTAATAGATGCTAATTTCAATTTAACACAATCATTAAAACCCTTTTTTTTCAGTCCATCTTTTATATTCAAAATTAATTTAAGTGAAGTTATATCAATCTTTTGGCTTTGTTTTAAATCTACTTGAGTTTGTGGGTTATCTGTTACAGTATTAGATTCTAAAACACTGGTTTTTGGACTGCACTGTGAACTAGCAACAGAAATTAAGTCATTATTACTTTCTTCAGTTTCTGAAAGATCAGAATCTGAAGATATAAGTGCTCTCATTTTTTTACACTGGTTTTTAAGTAAAAGATTTCGATCTCCAGCAACCGGTTTTTTAGCTATTGCCAACCATTTACACCCTAATTCAAAATCTAAATCGATGTTTCCAGAAAAATAACCTTCTATTGGATAGAGATATACTAACATAAAATTTTTTGCAAAAGTAATGTTCATAACTAACTCAGAATATTTTTTATTAATAAATAAAACAAAATTATTATAACTAGCAATATCAACAACAAAAAACATTTTAGTTTTCAAAATACAAGTATGTTGCTGGAGTTCTCTCAAAGTTGTATGTGATTTTCCGCATAAACAATAAAAAATAAACAAGTGAGCAAAAAATGTCTTGAAAGAACTCGGCCAGGCTCATGCATCTTCCCTAATTTAAACTTCTTACCACAAAATATACACAAAATACTGTCTTTTTTTTCTTTCAGTGCTTCGCTCAGCGTCTTGGTACAATATGCTATCAATAATAACGTAAGCACTGAAAGAAAATACCTTGTGTTTTTGTTATCGATATCTACAAGCAAAATAAACAAATTCTCATTATATATATATATAGATAACTGTCTTGAGTATGGTATATGTATATAAAGATAATGCATATCACTTACACTTGAAGCACTCCTTATCATCTTTTATTTCCCCATTTATAACACTTCTGCTTCTGTACTGTTCTAGCTGCAGGTTCTCTGCTTGAACTAAAATAGAAAATACGAATGTAATTATGTTAGTTTTTGAAAAAATTTTATTAAAATTGAATGAGTATGTAGTAAATAATATTTTTATCATACTTACATTCAAATGTGTGGCGATCATAGGAGAGAAAGGATTCATCTTTCCCTATATAGCATGCGCTTGCAATAAAGCGTGTAGATGTTTTCTCTACAAAAATAACGTAGTAAATGTAGAGTCGTTATTATTTTACCTACAGAAAAATTTACATTTTTCATAATACAGAAAAATACTTACTCATAGCAATGTGCGTGGTAGGCTTGGTCTTTTTCACCTTCTCTTCTTCGCCAAAGCATTCCTCAATCCATCTCAATGTTTCATCATCCGTAGAGCTTAATAAAACAATAAATCAAGATTGTGATTAATTAAAAACTCTATATAATACAGTTGAATAATAAAGTTTCAATAATATACTTACATGGCACTGAAATCTATTTCATCTATATTTAGTTCTAATGCATCATTTGAGGTTGTAGACCTACAAGTAATATATATATATATACATTTGTATAAATTTATAAATTTAACTGCAACAAAATTGTAAAAGATAGTATAAATAACTTACTCATTTGTTGTAGGAATATTGCTAGCCATTTTTTGTAGTTTCGCAGACTAATACTTGAAATGAAGTACAAATGAAAACTGATACTGTTTAAAAAAATAGTTTCTCTTATATATAAAACATTGAAGTCATTTATCAAGATTAATTTGTAGACTGATTTTCTGATTATTACTATGATAAATGATATTGTTTTTTAAAAAAGTGGAAGACAATTAGGAAGTTGGTTAAAAAAATAGGAAGATAGAGATTAGATAGATTAATAAGCTTAACCACCACATACACCCCTGTAAACTGTCTTTCCATTTAGCTAAAATTTTTGAATGTAGAGCGTTGGTAAACAAATTTTACAACCTCTAGGTTGATACTCTTTTAAATATAACTAGCTAGGATGAAACTTACATTTCATTTGAATGACAACTCACGTCCTTCTAACATATTTTTATAGCAACAATTTTCATATAGACACATCAACAGCAAAACATTGATGCGGTGTAGTTCCATCTTTATATCATCAGACAGTAAATTAATATGTGAGAGCTTCAATTATAGTTTACAACATTAAGTATGAGTTCGGAATGTAATAAAATACTTTACAGGTACTGATAGCATTTAATAACTAGTTCAATTGCTGTTTATTGATATACTCTACTATAACACACACTACCACAAACAATCATATAGACACATCATCAGCAAAACAATGATGTAGTGTAGCTCCATCTTTATATCATCAGACAGTAAATTAAAATGTGAGAGCTTCAATTATAGTTTACAACATTAAGTATGAGTTAGGAATGTAATAAACACTTTAAAGATATCTGATAGCATTTAAATATGTATATGTAACATATAACTCTTGATTTATTAGACAAAACAGCTTCCTAAAAATAGAAAATATACTATGTATGTTGATACATTATTTGTATTTCACACAAAAAAAATGAAATATTTTAAAAAAAGTAACAGTCTAACTAATAAAACAAGTGGATAAAGTCATGCTTTGCTCATGTTTTTTATACGATAGCGGAGATAACTAGGATTAAAAGTAAAACCACAAATCCGTTTTGGTGGAAGGCTGCATCTGTATTAACTAATATGTAATGAAACAATAAAAAGCAGGAGATAGATGCAATCAAGTTCTCTTCCTTTTTAGGTTGAATTCGACCTATAATTCCATCATCTATGGACGTTTGTTGTTTTGTTTTAAATAGAAATAACATGATAATAAATAGTGCTTAGGTGTAATTAACGACTTTTCTCGAGCGGCTTTATAACACTTGATGTTAAAAAGATCAAAACATATAGGATTAAGCGAGATGATGATTAATGTCTTTTCTGGAATGAGTTTATTAGTAAAATGACACATGCGTTATATTATAATTAATTACTTTTTAAAAATGAACTGGCAACATTACGTCGACTGAAATAATACCTAAAACGTCTCGCATAAATTTTGATCTGACTGAAAATGGACTGAAAACCTTCAAGGTGCGTAAAAATTATCGTAACTCGCTATAGCGGATATTCTAAAAAATATTTATTTTCTCGTTGGTAACTTGGCGTAAAATATTTTGTAACGGATGTCACACAATCTCAATCGATTTTTTTCAACTGAAATACTTAGTTACTCGTAAACATTTGATACTCGCTTGATTTCTTTGATAACAGTAATATCCCAATTGTGTTTATCGTAAATATTTCAAAAACGGATATTGCGTGTTTCAGTTGGTTTTTCCTACTGAATCACTTAGTTACTCGTAAACATTTGAAAATTGTTTGAATTTTTCGTTGATAAAACATGTTGCAAGTATCTTTTAACAAATATTACCCAATTGTGTTTATTGTAAATATTTCAAAACGGATATTGTGTGTTTCAGTTGGTTTTTCCTACTGAATCACTTAGTTAATCGTAATTATTTTGAAAATTGTTTGATTTTTTCGTTGATAAAACATGTCGCAAGTATCTTTTAACAAATATCACCGTAATTTCAATCAGTTTTCTTTACTAGATTACTTAGTAACTCATCAACATTCATAATTGCTTTTATTAATAGTTGTTGCAAAGCAATGTTGTATTTAAATAATATTACTTCAATTCCAACCAATTTCCTTACTGAATTACTTAATTACTCCCCAGTATTTCATAATTTCTTTCACTAATAATTACAAAGTAATATTGTAAATATATAATGGAGTAGATACTAAATTGACACAAATTTTTTTCATATGAATTTAAAACTTAACTAATGTAGTTTTTTTACCAAACATCAGTACATCAAAAACATCATTGTAAAGGAACAAACTATGCAATAACTGTTATTACTTTGTATTTATTACAAGTTGTAGTGCTTTGTATTACTTAGTATTTACTAACTCTAGCTATATTATATGGAGAGATTTTCTTTACTTATTATGTAATAAATGTATATAATCATATAATGATTCATTTTTAATCAATGTATTTATTCAACTTAGATATATCTCCTCTCTCTATGTAGATATAAATATACCCATAAATATGTACATAATCAACCATATGTACATGAATGTATAGAAAACTAAAAGATCTCTCTCATCTCTCTCTTTCTCTCTCTCTCAAGATACCATATGTATGTATGTATGTATGTATGAATGCATTGATTGTCATCACAAGTTGTAGTGCTTTGTATTACTTAGTATTTACTGACTCTAGCTATATTATATAGGAAGATTTTCCATACTTATTATGTAATAAATGTATATAATCATATAATGTTTCATTTTTGATCAATATATTTATTCAATGTAGATATATCTCTTCTCTCCTCTCTCCTCTCTCTCTCTCTTCCTCTCTCCTCTCTCTCTCCCTCTCTCCTCTCTCTCTTTCTTTCTCTCAAGATACCATATGTATGTATGTATACATTGATTGTCATTACAAGTTGTAGTGCTTTGTATTACTTAGTATTTACTGACTCTAGCTATATTATATAGGAAGATTTTCCCTACTTATTATGTAATCAATGTATATAATCATATAATGTTTCATTTTTGATCAATATAGTTATTCAATGTAGATAAAACTCCTCTCTCCTTTCTCTCTCCTCTCTCCTCTCTGTCTTCTCTCTCCTCTCTCTCAAGATGCCATATGAGTTCAAATTATGTGAAAAAAGTATCAAAACTTAAATGCCATACATTCAAAATCTAGCTGGCATATGAGTTCAAATCAAGTAAAAAAATAATCAAAACTCAAATGCCACTTAAATGCCACTCAAATGCCACTCAAATACCTCTCAAATGAAATACAATATAAACTCGGCGAATTCACCCAACGTCGTAACTCATTGCATAACCCCCAAGGCCAGATCCACAAAAAAACACTTGGTAGGGAGATCTGCTCATATATTACTACTGTTATTAATATTTCGTTATTTATTGCTTCATTTATAATTATTACCACATGGATGCTGTCATCATCACCATGATCATTTGATACCTGCTGAGAAGAGTAATTCATATTATTATTATTAGTTGATAACTGTAATAATAATAATAGCAAGCTTTTTGATGTCACTACTATCATTTTTCTTGCAGACATTTATTATTATTGAGTTGATGAAAACTGTGATGATAATAATGGTTGGCTCCTTTACATTTTATTTCTAATTGATTTGAAGTATTATTCACGTGAAAGTGTTATTCAATATCATAATTAGCGCTGTAATTTATTTTTATTATTGTGACGTTGATTGATGATTACATTATTGTCGTCAATAATATAATATCTATTGCAATTATATTTATACTAATACAAGTGCAGTAGCTAATTATTGTGATAGCTTATTTAGTATGGGAAACAAATTAAGCAGATAATAGAAATAGAAGCCATCAAAAAATAAATATAACTAGGGTTTCTGAAAGGTTTACACGTTTCGTCAAAAAACTGAACTTGAATTGCAATTGCTTATTGGCCCTGTGATAAATGTCATGTTAGTGAACCTTGGCTAAAATTTATAGTCACATGATTACAAACTGTATTGCCATATTTTTGACGCAAAGCCATTTTCTGTTAATTTACCACAAAGCTTTCTATCGTCATCCTGTAAACAAGATCACCATGTGTTGGTGCAAATCCAGCAAAAGGCTCTAATATTTCCAAACCAGCCTTTTATAGTACATGGTTTCCTGTTCCAGGAATTTAAAACCAATAATTGAGCATGAAAAATGTTTTTCATTCCATTTCAAAAAGGCTTACAATAAACAAAAACAGAAAGTGATATATTATCAATTGAATCGAATGAACCGGTATATTGATTTCAACTTCACTGAAGTTCGAACTGTTCGTAAAACGTGGATGGTTGTTTGCTTTATTTTGAAAATGTGTATAGGATTTGTGTTGTTCCAAATTGTCTGCGTTATTTGAAAAAACCACTACAAGTTTTCAAAAGTTTAAGGTTGATATTGAGGAAATAGTTAAGTTTATAAAACTTCTCATCTAGCAATGGGGGTATCCATTCTTTAAAACCACTAGGCCGGTAGCATGTAAGGCTATGTATTTCATAATTTCATTCACTAAAAGCACGTAGAAAAAATTTTCCGAGGTATTTTTGAAATTGTTTATCTTATCTCGTCACTATCCTGAAACCAGTTGTTACAAGCAAATGTTTGTATTGATTTATGTGCCTGTTCTGGATTTTTAGATTTAAAACCATCATATTTCCGTATTCAGGAGCCAAAATATCAAGAGGTGCACCGAAACTGACGATGGAGGAAGCAAAAGCTGCCCACCTACCAAGATTATAGGGTGCAAACCATTCAAAACCACTGCTTTCAGTATTTACTCGCAGTTTTGCATTCAGTGCTTGGTAATAGACATAATAGCAATGTAATGTATAACTAGCAGTCCTATGCATGTTCCACTGAATCTATCGGTCTAATATATATCATACCGATCTAATAAAAATGTGTAAGATGTTATAAAAACTTGAGACATTTTTTATTCAAATTAGTAACATTTGCAAATACAAGATTGACGAGACAAACAAGAATGGTTTTAAAAATTCAAGTACAGTACGAACAAACAAATTTCCAAGATATCAATGCTGGCTACAGTTCATCGGCTTCATCTATGATCAAGCCGAATAGATTCAAATCCACAAATCCGATGTAATTGTCATGAGGATCAGGCCAGGTCTGTCTTATCTTCAGCACTATACACGCAGGAGCTACTTTTCAATTGTGCCTGCCTAACTTTCCATAAATTAAGTCACTGTAATTCCTATATGCATGGTGTCTAAACGTTCACGTGGACAACATCTGTCTTCCCAAGAATGAGGCATCGCTTCACATCTGCAGTAAAATAAAATGCACATAGTAAACGAATGACAAGTATAAATGGTAAAAGCCTCACGCCACATTGCATTGTCAACTTACTGGCTATGGTCGTGGTTCGGGCCGACAAGCAGTTTTACGTCATTAAAATAGGTTTCCTGAGCCTGACACCATCGGATGAAAATCACTATCTTTATCGCTGGATGGGATGGTATACGGTCTCAAACCTGGTGAGTAACAGATTGACATATAAGAGCACGACTATAACCAGTTCATATTTGACAAGTTTCCTATTTCTCCGAAGGCAAACCTTTAGTGTACAGATAAAGCACAGTAAATTTTTTTCTCAAGTTTTGCAGATTTGTTTTTTGATGATAAATGCTATGACAGAAAAGAAAGTGCTGCGCTATGCAAATTGAGACAGGGCAAACTATTGTCTGATTGCATAAAAAATACCTAATTTCAATACCTCTTGAAGGTATGACCGGTGTCAAACTGTCACTAGTGCTACGCCTTTCCACATGGATATCCATACTCCTGGCTGCTTGATCAACACCATGGGGCTTTGACCACTTCGAGTCGGTGCCAAGGCATAAGGCATTGGCTTTTCATCATTCATATTGACTGTAAACCAACAGGATTATTAAAATGGAAAGTATTGGATTTAATAAATTTGTTGCCAAGCACTCAAAAGCACGGTAAATACATATAGGTGATTTATATCAAAGCAAACAGAGCCAAAGAAACTGACAAAAATAAAATCCCATTCTCACCGTCAACAGAACTTCGTGTCGAGGCAAAAATTTCTATTCATACAAAGCGAATTACAGTTGACAATGTCTAGACTGAAAATCAGCTCGTGGAGACAGTGATGCTTGAGGTCGTGTACTAATGAGATTTGATAGAAACGTACATTTCCTCAGTTCAATCACTAATTGTGATATATGAATAGTTTTGAACAAAGAAAAAATTATAGTTTTGGGAAAAATCTTAAACTTGTTGATTAGGTAGTCGTTATTATCTAATTGCAAAGATCATAATTTTACGTCATTTTATCATCATACATTACATACATTCTGACAACTGTTTTCATACCAAACTATTTTAGAGATACTAAATAAATCATTTTGTGTTTTATCAAATAAACTTGAACTTATACCTTCTAGTACAATTTGTCTTAAAATATTATTCGTAGCCGTCTTATCATTGATAACTCTTCCTCCCCACAGAAGCAGGTTGGAACAGCAACTGCGTTAATGCATATGTAAAACTAAAATATTTAGTTATTAGCAAAGCCATTTTGGGTATGTAAGCCAAATCATAGGACTTTAGCATAAGGTGTTGCAAGTTAAGAATTGAATGTGTGTGTGTGTAAACTATCAATGTGACAATATGCATGCCATTGGAAAGCTCACCCAATTCGATACCAAAATGAATAAAATATTTCGCTTCTGAAAGCAAATTAGTGCCAAAAGATTAAAAACAAACTTCTCTGAATTTCTTAAGAGTATTCATTAATCAACACACCATAACTTTACTATCACACATCTACAAGAATATTTGTCTGTTGTCGTATAGTTATGTAAGTAAAGCCTCTAGACCCCGAAATAAAAATGAGGCTTTGAAAATCATTTGACTAGAATGAGAATATAAACACTATTGAGTATGGTGGCTCAGAACGTTTTGTGTTTTGCATTTTAAAACGTCTGAACGCTTTCCAAACCGTTTGAACGAATTTGAAATAGTCTGAACTTTTGCAAAACTTCTGAACGCTTTGTGAAATCGTTCGTAGGCTTTGAAAATCCGAGCCGATTTGCTGGTTCGCGCTATTGATCAAGATCTACAGTCCATTTATGATTGATAAATGTTTTTACTGAACAGTTGAATTTTCTTTAAACAGATAAAAATGGTTTTACTTATTAAATCTTATTTGTTTTAAATTGTTTTAAATAATAAATACAACCCAATTATAAATTTAAAAATTAATTTTAGAGATTATATTCAACAACATTTTTATGCAGTTAATTAACTTGCTCTATGTCGTTGGATCGACGTCTATGTTAATAAAGTTATATAGTTGCTATAAATAAAATGGTGACGATCACTTTTGGTTCGAAAGCCATGTGCCTTGTTGCAAACTTTTCCAACAAATTCAAAATAGTTCAGACTATTTTTAAACAGTTCAGACCATTTCAAAATAATTCATACGGTTTGTAAATAGTTCATACTCTTTCTAAAGCGTCCATACGGTTTGTAATTTTCTAAATCATCTCTATCATTTCTAAACCGTCTGAATTATTTGCAAGACAACTATACGGTTTGCAGATTTTACAATTGTTGGACAGGAAATACAGTTTTATAGCATTAATCCCGCAGCTGCTGAGGCCAACAATTAATTTATTACAACCAACAAGCCCGTTTTTAAATGTAGTTTCTTGGGCTATTTTACTACAATTACCCAATTATTTTCAATGTAAAAGACGCTTTGCAAACCGTCTGGACTATTTCAAATCCGTTCATAGGCTTTGAAAACGAAACCGTCTAGCGTTATGAGCCACCATAATTGAGAGTATCCAATGTGTACCAGTTTAACTCCTACTTCTATGGTTGCATGTATCCATTCTACTCAGTACACAAACATCCTGACTATATCTAACTTACTGCCCTGTACTTGAGCACCGACCTTCACTATACCTCATTTCTTTCACAGTACTTAAACAAACAAACTTTTCTCTTCTAAAAATTTTGTTGACATTCTTCTAACAATATAATCATGACAAGTCACCGGGAACTTACTACAGTGAAACATATACTAGTTGTAACAACATTATTTCAATATAGTAAGCATAATTATTTCAATAAATACAAACTTACTACATCACATGTCAACATTATATGATTGATATCTTTTTAGACATATGATAATTATTATAATAATGCTATAGCAATAGTGTAGTGTAAATATTATTAACAGTCCCAACATTATATTCAATATTATTATCATTATTATGATATTTATTATCAATAAATAAATTATTTGGTCATCAATCATTTCATTTGATTCTTTTCTTTTTAACTTATCATCACTGTTGCATTACGGTATTCTTGGATACTGATCAAAATTACTACAAAAAATCATCCTTGGTCACGGTTAGTAGTAAGACTACTTATTATTTACAACAATAGAAATTGAATAATAATACTTATAATGAGTTGTTATTATTATTATTGTTGTATAATAAGAATAATAATAATAATAAATTATTATATAATAATAAATATAATTAATAATAATGTTTCATAGTATATTATTACATACATACACCACATAATAATAATAATGCTACTACTAACCCTAATATAATATTAGTATTAGCAGTATATACTACATATATGTAAGGGTATTCATTGAGTCACTGTTGTTGTTGATGAAATAATATATACATTAATTATTATACATCCATTACATATATATATTATGTAATAATAATTATAATAAATAAAAAAAATCATTTATAACGAAAGATAAAATATTTAAATGTCATTATTATCTATAATAATAAAACATTATTATTTATTATTATATATAGTTGAAATAATAATATTTATTATAATAATTATTATCATCATGATCATTCAACTATTTTTAATTAATTATTATTATTTATTTATAAATAATATTGTAAAGGACCGGCGCCATCTTGCATCTATGACAGTAACAATCTAACTTACCTTATACTACATTGGACCATTCTATGCTTACGTTCTAGAGACATTCATTCTATGCATACTTATTATTATTTTACTTAACATGCAAACTTATATGCATGCCATGTGCAATCAGTCAACCATGTATCCTAGTACCACCCTTTGTGTGTGATTCGCACACGCTGGCCAATCATTTGTGCCAGGTGTGGCCTCTTTTGTCTATCACTTGTCTATCACTTTTATTATGTAACAGTGTACATAAATATGGATGTTTTGTATCAATAAATCAGAGTCAGCTTGCACACTCTCAGAAGTTTCTTTGTTTCTAACAATAACTTCACTGCGCACCATTACTCGAGTAGTAATATACAAGCAGATCAGTCTGAACCTCTGCTGGCCGAACTTAGCCTTGCCTAAATTCGCCTTCAATGTTCGACCTCTGCACTGCACTGGAACAGATTAGCCGAACCTCTGCTGGCCGAACCTAGCTTGACTAGTTCGCCCTTCAAAGTTCGACCCTTGCTTTACACACTGATAACAGCTAACGCAATCGGCAGCTCGCTAGTAACTAGGATGGTCAACCACCATTCCTCAGGATACTAAGTCGACCTGTGGGAGGATTGTATTGCTAGAGCATTAGACACAATTGCCATCACAGTTCGGGAGGTTGTGCAGGTAGGCCGAGCTACCACTCACACCCCCACAGTGAAATCCTGCACAATATCAATAAATAATAAGTGATATCAGAAAAAAAACTAAGTGAAAATAATAGGTCATAATAATCAGCTGCATTAATAATAATACTAGTCTACCATTCAGCAATATGCTACTCACCAGTTATTCATTCAGCTTAGCAATGTTGATGCTACTTTCTCGCTCACAGTCATTCCCCAAATTGCTCAGCAACAACGGCAATACAAGCGGAAATAGTGACAAAGATGATACTATACAAGCAGTCCTCTTTGGTACTGTTTCCGGTCACCACGGAATCCCAAATCTGGGCACGGAGGTGACAACTCAGCAAAATGTCGATGTTTTTGCCCGTTTACAGCATACTTTCGTTCATATTTTTTAAAGCTTTCTCCAGAGGCGTATTGAGTACCCCCGACCCCCCGAACAGTCGGGGGTACAACTCCCAACCCCCTAACGTTAGGGGGTCAAATTTGTCGGGTATTGTTTTGGTTTGCGGGGATTGATTGTTTGGAGTTATCTTACCATTACAACATGAAACATAGACCTAGCCCAACTACATGCTTTTATTTTTTTTGTGGATTGACTTTGACCCACCCTTGTGATAAAACAATAAAGTTATTCAAAAACTAACAAGGCACATCATTGGCTCATGAACATATGGTTGACCAATCAAATGAATGATTTTTCGTGCTTTTAGATAGAAGCTCTACCATCATAAAAAAATATTTCTTTACATTATTAAACAACACGCAAATAAAGCTGCTATGCAACAACTAACAGCTGTTTGTGGCTTGGTGGTTAAAATTATTATTACTACTACTGTAACTATTATTATAATTAATAATGATTGGATTTTCCCTCACTTCACTACTACTATTAATTTATAATCATTAGATTGTTATCAATTAATTAATTATTATTATTATAATAATTATTATTATGATGATTATTATTATTTATAATAATTGTTATAAATAACAGTTACCAATAATTTGAAGCAGTCAAATTATACTATTATTTATTATTATTATAATATTAAAAAAATAATAAATAAAAACATTAATAATAGCATTAAATAATCAAAATAATAAAGCACATATAAATAATAAAATAATAATAGTAATTATTAATTATCATCATTAATAAACCACAAAAATTAAAAAAAAAGAACAATGATTAGCTAATAAATAATAATATAGTATGACATTAATAAAACTCGACCCCCTAACATTTATGGTGAACCCCCTAACAGGCAACCCCCTAACAAATTCCTTCAACCCCCTAACAAAAAATTTTCCGCGCTTCGCGCGGTTCTATTTTGTTAGGGGGTTGGATTTTTAACTCAAAACGCCCCTGGCTTTCTCAATCAAAATCTCAATATTTTTTTATTTTATATGGCACATAAACATACAATAAAGGCATTGCAGAAGAGTTTTCTATAAATCAGTTGGTGGTATGGTAAAAAAAAACTTATATGAAACTCATCGAACTACGGTTTTGAAACTTGCTTTACCCTTTAAACACAATAAGAAAAGATGTGAAAAAGAGAGGACAACTTTTGTATTAAACAATGCCTAGGCCATTTTCCGCAAAGTCCCAATTCCGTAATGATTCCGTAAGTTTTCCGTTTTCCGCAAACTCCCCTATCCGGTTAAACATGGCTCTACAGTCACTATTACATTTAGGTGCAGAACTGGCGATTTATTGCGATAATACTCTTGGGGACAAAAGGTAGACGATTTTTGTTAGTTAGATAGGAAAATAACATGGGCTACGCCGCAAAATAGGCAGTTCTGCACCTACCTCCACTATTAACCAGCTAACAACCAATTAACAAACAAGGT